>JAMKCH010085008.1:0-161413 GCA_023653785.1 Ophioderma brevispina | reverse complement strand
CTTTACTTCCAAATTACAATATTTTTTTTTGATTGTGATCTCGTGTACATCACAATTTTAGGGTTACTTAAAAAACATACCCTTTTCCCATATTTTGCTGTTTTTGACACCCTAATCAATGTACGCGCGTACATCGCCTGTTGGAAAAAAGATACCCTTTTTACGCGTTTTCTTGTTCACGCATCATATCCACCTTTGAATACAAGTGGCCCCCCGGGTTAGTTAGCCAACCATGATTTGTTTGTATCTGCTGAATCATTGTTAGTTGTGGCTTAAGAAGGAATAGTGTTATGCAACGTATAACCTTGAATTGTGTGGTACCAAGATGCAAAAAGACAGGAAAACATTTCATATAGAAGTCCCAAGTATGCAAATGAGGTATTGCCATTTATTCTATCAAGCGCTACTGCACAACATCATAGAGCACATGACGGAATCAATTGTAATACCTCATTTACTTACTTGGGACTTCTGTATGAATGTTTACCAAAAGACACATATGTAAGGGAGGGGTCATTATTTATGCGGGGGGGAATGGAGGATTTGTGGGGGGAACCCGAAAATTTTTTGTAAGAGAGAGGGGGAACGTGAAATTTTTCATCAACGAGAGAGAGGGGGAACATGAACTTTTAAATGGGGAAATCAGCATGATCAAGGGGAGAGTGTGAAATTTTTGAATGGAAGCGAGGGGGGAACGCGAAAATTTTTACCGAAAAAAAGTTTAAATCCTCCATTCCCCCCTGGCATAAATAATGACTGCTTCCTAAGAATAGCTATATAACTCTGGCTGACTGAACTTGTCCTCTACTTGTCAAAGGAATTGTTAAAAGAAACATTAGAAATTAGAAATTCATCCTTTTGAAAATAACTTGGCAATTATGGATGCTAGAAACATTCAAAGTTTGCCATTGAAAGCTAATATTCTGTATAACATAGAGAATATAATAATTCAATTTTTAAAATTGCCAAGAGAGATCTGTGAGTGAATCAGTTGGGGTGACATATTTCAAATGGGCCCTTGAGAGTATTTTTTAAGCATCTGTATTTTTAGTAGTTGTGTGTAGATGTGCATCAAACAAATCTGTCAACAGACAGACATATAAATCAAAGTGTTGCGCCACTGAACACGCTGCATTCCATCAAATTATAAATAACTTTAAGAACAGTGACTTTACACGGCATGTGTCGCATCAGTTCCGAAATTAGTCGCCGCGTAGTCAGTTGCCGCGACCATTCACCGAGGCAGGAAACTTGTGCAAAATGCGGCAAAGTCAATGCACTTCGCGGTGAGGTAGAATTGATATTTAATAACCTTGTTGCGGACATTGTCATCCTCTGATGCACACACCACCAGTCAGACATCGCTCTCTGTTACTAAATGGCTTGCAATCCAATGTATTATTTTGTCTCAAGGTCGGTGGGCAAACACTTTACACTGGTTTAGGGGAGATTAGATGCTGCAAAGGTGTCATTCACGTGCATTGTGATCTGGTTTACATGCTTCTCAGATTTGTCTGTCTGGATTTCATATCTTGGCACAGTTTCGTCTTTTGTAAGGCTCTGCTTGTTGCAAGGGAAGATATTTGTCAACTAAATGTTGTTGCTGTTTGTTATCATTCATCCATACAAATTCCAGTCCGTCTTTCTGTCAGACTGCAGACTGCCCCTTAAACACTATTTGAATTTACGTATCTTTTATTCTGTTGCTTGTATTCATACAAACATCAAACTTAATATGTGATGTGATCTGTGAAAAACCCCCACTGTCGCACAGGCCAGTTTTGACAAAATAAAGAAAATAGCTTAAAATCTGTTTATGTTTGTACTTTATTTTTTGTCAGACTGTATAAGGCATAACTTTTGATATGTGTATCTTAGTGAAAGAGTAAAAAGTTATGCAAACTTTATATTTCAAATCTTCAATGATAATCAAACTCAAAATATAAATGTGGCTGGTTTTCCCAGATCCGCATCACATATGGACTTCTGTGTACTATTCTTATGGTTCGTGTATAGCAAAAAATGTGTGCTAAATTGGCCAAAGTGCAGTTTAATTTAATTAATTTGGGTTGAGGGTGTGTACGTAACATCAAAAAGGAAACATGTTCTGGGAATTAGGGTGTGAGAAAATGTGAAATTTCTGATACCCCAAATTAATTGGTGGGGGCGAACAGGGAGGTAAATACATAGGAAAGTGGGGGGGCCATGACCCCCCCACCCAGTGAATATTTGGCCCACCCAGTAAATAAGGGATGACCAAGACCAACTGGCCCCCGACCCAGTTAATTATTTGACCCCCCCAGCATAAATTATCGACCCAAAAATATTATTAATGAAGTTGCAGTATTTAGCTAATTATGATGCTAATAAAAATTGTCATGAGTAAAAGAATATTCTGATAGGCTTGCGGTGTGACTCTACACCAAACAATTAGGGTATTCAGGATAGTTGGGTGAACAAACTTACTAAAGGTCTATACTAATTAAATGAAGATCACCATCTTAAAGGACAAAAGAGAGAGGAATGTATGTTATATTGAATTTATTGGAAGATGCTGAAATTCTTGTCTTTTGTGTGGATATATAAAAAAAAAATGATCACCATTGACTCGGGGCAAGTAACTATTACTCCATTAGTTCTTAGGCATGGTGGAATGGAACGCTAATACAAAATTGCAAATACCAGTCCAAATAAAATGGATGTTTGTTTGCAGTAAGTACCTCCAAAAACCGAAATGCAACTGCGCTGTGGTATTGTTTTATTTTAAATTATACCAACATTATTGGCCATATCTCAACGAGGTTTAAAATAAACGGTGGTAGGCCTAAACTGTGTTAGCTAAAGCAGTTTAAAATAAACCGAGGTTAAATCTGTAACTAGTCGTTTAGCAAACCACGGTATTTAAACGCCGTAACTATCATCCACTAAACTTGTGACAGATACTTCGGCCTATAATATTACGTGCGCCGTGAACAATTTATAGGTCAGATAATGCCTCCGTAGTTGTAGATGCTATCCGGAACCCCACGGTAAATTTCAGTAATGTCGCGGTTATGTAGGAGCTTAGAATTTTGTTCAGTGATAGAGAAAAACACCGGGACTATTTAAAACTGTTGTAGTTCGACTGTGCTGCACTTGCGGTTATCAATACTATAAACCAGATACACACGAGCATAAAAAGAGAAGCCAAAAGGAAAAATGGACGAGAAGAAATAAACTTAGGACTCGGAAAAGAAAGAATAAGCGAAATACAGGAGACAACTGGTTAACCACGAGTATCACATAGAGCTGAAAATATCAGCCACTTGATGAAAGGTGAAGTTAAACACGCTTAAATAGCCCCGGACCAAGTTTAAGTTAAACAACGTTGTTTAGACTGTTTAACGATGTTCGGCTAAAATTTAAACAGCTTAAAGTTACCATGCTTTGAGAATTGTGTTTATTTTAGCGGGCGTTAAATTGCGATTTTAAACAGTGATTAGCGTTAAACATTGTTGCGAATACGGGCCTAAGTCAAACTACTGGCAGTGGGTAAATCAGGTTTTACTATATGAATTCTTAATAAAACAAACCAAATATGGATTTTTGGATCACCTGTTTAAAGTAATAATATCTTCTCTGGCATTTTTTTGTCCAAAAAAAAAGCCACATTTTATGAATTCATCAATAAAACAAAACAAAATGCAATTATGGCTCCAAAATTAAATTGCCTCTTTTCAACAAAGCTTTGTTGTGTTCCTTTTTTGTTTTTGCATTAATCATCACTCTAGTATACTTAACCCAAAAAGCGCCGCCAAATAATGGACTGAGTTACTGAGCAGCCTATATCATATTTTCCAAATTGAATTATATTACGAAAACATGGGGATTGAATTCATTGGACTCCGGGAAACGGGGGCTCAATATTGCATATGATGTAAGTGGGTTGACACTGAATAACGGCTCACTCAGTCTCAGTTGGGGAGGGTAGACATAGGCCTTTAATTTGCAGTCAAAGTTAGATTCATGGACGAATAATAAAAAGGTGTTGAAAAAGGGACCAATATTGGAATCTAATAATAATTAGAATTTTACCCTGAGTCAATAAAACGGTGTATAGATTCATTTGTTGTTAATGTTATAATCTGACACTATAAAATTGTCAAATGAGCGATGTTCAGTGAACACCCACCGAGAAAGTTTGGAGGTATATTGGACAAACAAAGGAAAAAAAAAAACAAACAATTTGACTGGTTTTCTGTCTAATCAGCCCATAGAGGTGCATACTAAATCATCTTTTATACATAGAGACGGAGTTGGGCTTATTAACTTCATGTGTGATTTAAACATTGTGTAAGCATTATAATAGTAAAAGAGGTTTTGAAAAAATGGAGTGAAACTTTTTTGAAATGTCCTGTGTTCTTTATATTGTGTATAGGGTACATAAAACCAATTTGACACTATAAGCTTTTTGTTTTTTTGTTGTTTGTTTTATAAATAGCAAATTTGTTGAAGGAATCTGAGAAATTAAAGTTGCCCACCAGTAAATTATTCTTATGTTTGGCCATAATTAAATTTGGCCCACCCAGTAAATTTCTTATTTACCTCAGGGGGGGGGGGGACAAGAATGTGATGGCGTGCCAACATTTAAAACTCTAAAGCCAGTGGCAAGAAATCCATTAGCAGCCCTGACAATCACTTATTATTAAACGTATACAGATTTCCTACTTTATGGATACTTGCTTACCACCTCTATTCACTAAATATCCTTATAATTGCCATCTATGTTTAAAGCCACTATCAGCGATTTCTTCACAATGTAAACAATTCGCGCCCCCGCCTATTTATCATCAGTCTATTTTTTGCATGTCTGTATGGAAATGTTGTAGTAAAGACCCCGGTAAGTGGTAAGCATAAAATGCCGTATTTGTCAAGATATGATGAATTTTATGACTGTGTTTAATAATAAAAGTAGGGATCAGAAACTGTCGTAAATGGCATCTTCCAAGACCAATTTAAAATGCCTCGTGTCTGTTTTTTACCAAGAAAAGTAATATAAGGGTAATGATTATGACCTAACACTAGCAATTTCAGAGACAAAATGGGCATTTGGCATTTGGAAAAAAAGGACTGATAGTGCTTAATTCATGATGAAATTACGACCCACAGTGCACGATTTAGGGGTGAACCAACCTCAAACTACATAAGTTATCAATAGAAACAACACACAAGTTGGGTAAAATCAAGATATACACTGCCCTGGAATGTGCATGAAGAGAAGATATCAGTGATTCACAAGGCTTCTATGGGAGAGTTTGTACAGGTAGTCATTGTGAATCGTTAGAGAAGAAACATTCTTAAATGCAAGTTAATACTAAGTGGATAGTTTAGCCCATTTTTCATCTCTAACGATTCAAATCAGTACCGCCACAAAAACCTCCATAAGCAATGCATTATGGGAAGCTTGATATCTTCTCTTGGTTGCATTGTAGGACAGTGGGGAATGGTATATTGCGGTTACTACTTTAAGTGGAATGTACTTGATATTTGCAAATCAATGTGTAAATATGTTACGCTAGCTCAAGTGCAGTGAGCAAATCAAACAAACATGTTATCCTTGTACAGGGTGTTATGCAAATACTAGTGGGTGATTTGTGTTTATCTCTTGGTTGCATGTGCAGTTTTAGTTTTTATAATCATTTTTTTTATCTAATGGGATGCCTATGGGATAGTTTGGGTGGGGTGGTGTGTATGGAAAAGTTCAGCTTAATGCACAGACATAAAACAGGATTGATTTTAATCGTGATGCATGTCCATCTTAAACATACCGGTTCTGCGTATTCGCATGATCAAAAATCTATCTCAGAGCCACCAGTCTCCTGAGGTTCAATTGCACTTGCAATGATTTTAACATAAAATTTCAATCATGTTGTCTCATTACATTTAATTGTCTCAGTATTCATTAACCATGTCCCGCTGCCATCCATCTGATTGTCTTAGCTGTCATGTTCCGTTGCCTTTGTAAACCACTTTGGGCATTAATGGCTTGTTGATCTGCTTGATTGGTATTATCTGTTTTGGACGGAATTTCAGAAGAAGAAACAAAGAGATGAACATAGTATTGTTTTTCTTTGCATTATTTGTGTAGTTGTGATTAGGCAATAAGATAAGTGAAATTTTTGACCAAGATGCAAGACCAAAATGTGGTCGACCACATTACTTAAGTGGCAACAAGAGATTTCACATAACAGGTGTCCCTAAAAAATATGAAAATTCTGATTTTTTGCACTATTGTAAAGCTTTCCATCAAAAATATCCCCATCTGAAAGGATTAAGCTCAGAAATGTTTTTTTTTGTACAAAAATTGTGAAATTTCATATAGGAGCAAACACGAAATTCAGCCTATGTTTTGTATTGAAATATAAGCAAATCAAAATTGCCTTTTCTCGCTTTCAAGACATTTCTGTAGCCAAATACAAGGTAAGAAATCTATTGAGTGTCTAATCTATGTGAAATTACTATTATGACACAATATTTGGGTGCCTCAAAATCTCTCGTTGCACCTTTAACACGCACTGTCCTACAGGCCAATTTAGTAGGCCTACAATTTTTTGCTTTTACTATCCCAACGGCTGGACCGATTTAGCTCAAAATATGTTCTTAGTAATATTCTTCCATGTGCAGGAGAAAATGTCACGAAGAATTCGGACCTTGATTGGGTCATGCACTGCTAAAAATGTAAGAAAGAGCTTTAGTTCTTTATTCACTTGGAATAAGAATTAAGGCATCACTTTGGAACTGGACTGTAAAATGCCATTTCCTTGGAGGTTGTTTGTGCCTTTGCGTACACCTCGGCTATGTGTGTTTTGGGTGGTTCTCAATTGTGCATTATATCCATGGATGTCATGTTATGATTTATGCTTTCTCTTAATGATTTATGTCTGGTGCAGTCGAAGGAGGATAATGAACCCTCGTACCTTTCAACGTTCAATGTATGTAATTTTGTTGGAAGCAAGCCCATTAATAGTAGTAGCCAAAGCACTTAAGAGCAGACGTTCACTCTTGTCAATTTTTTGAACTGTCTAGTATTTGAAGATGTGCTATTTGTAGAAATGTCTTGAATAAATGGGGGGCTATGAAGCTTTGTTTGAGAACAATGCTTAATGGGGGCCTATGAAACATTGTTAATGAACAGGAAGGACAAAATTGGGGTTCAACTGCACCTGAAAAGAGTAAAACAGTGTAACAAATTCACTAGGGATTATTCTGTATGAAGAGAGTAAACTTGCATAAGCCCGTCGGTGAGTTCTTTCCGCTTGTCTTCGCAACGGTGAATATCGTCAACTCGCTGGGAAGTAGCAAGTCAAATTTGGAAGCCGGGCCTGCGTGGATGTAGCGATTTGCTACAGCCGTTATTGATTTCTTTCTAGAAGTGCGCAGATAACATGGTTGAAGAGATAAATCTTAAACGTCATCTCCCAATTTGGGGTGTCATGGGGGTTTGTCTGAATCTTTCCATTTCTCTAGGGTACGCATTTTATGAAATTAAACTGTCGCAAAGTATTAGCTGTAGCAATTTCAAAGAGTGCATCAGCCATGCCAGTAGCTTTTTGACATTGAAACAACACAACCCTAGCAGGCCTTGTGTCCTTGCCCTTGGAAAATCCTGAAAATGACAATTTTGCCCCCCAAAATGGAATTTGTACACTAAATTGGGTATATGTATAAGGGCACAACTACTACTACCTATGAACATTCGCAAACCCGCCAGGGTTCTTGTCCCTATGGTCCGTCCACAGGGTGGGTAAATGTCAATAAAGTCAACATTGCACAAAAAGGTCAACATTTCCCCTCATCTTTTTTGCCTGGAGCTATCACAGTCAAACTTATTGTTGGAGAGGATAACCTGCTACTACTTTTCAATCAAATTCCAAGTCACCCTGTTTCCCATTTAACTATCAAATCGTAGGAAAATTTAAAACCTACAACTGTTTTAGGTCGTCAGATGCAATCGGAAAGACATGGCGGCATGATTTGTGTGTCCGTCTGTCAGTCTGGTGCTTTGTCCAACTTAGTATACCCTTTGGTTGACACTATTTTTTTAGTGCAGTTATTGGAGCAGTTCATACTTTGTATGGCTTATACTTTTATACAAGGGTCTTATGTTGGGACAGATGAAGTCAGGTCATTCAGGGGTCACTTAGGTCATTATATTGCTCTAGTCGACGCCTTTAGTTGACACTTTCAACTTACTGTGGGGCCATTCTCCGATAAGTGTTTCAGTTTTTGGTTTCCAAAATGACCAAATATCAATTATCAACATTAAGGAATTCCTAAAATCATTGAAAATCGTAAACTTTAATACATGTATATTTCAGAAACATGGAAAAATGAGGGTGATCTAAAACAATATCCAATTTTTAGTATAGCATAACGTTACACTAAGTAACGTATTCTGGTGTAACCATATCTGGCGGGTTTCTTTTTCCAATCGTGCCATTCTTGATGAAGTACTGCTTTAACGACTTAATCGATATATTTTATCAGGTATCACGTCATACTAAAGCAGGTTGTCGGTATTCGACTTAGTATCATGCGTCCGCAAGAGAGTTATGGGAGGTCGGTAACGTATCTGACGCGATATGAACGTAACGGGAGGGATTTCTTTCATTACATGGCCTGGAGAATTATTACTTTAAAACCAGATTTTGTGCAAAACATGTAGATGTAACATTGACATATGCTTGATTTATCACTTTGGGAGATTCTTCTACCATTGTTTTTGGCATTGTTGATTCCAGTCGAATTATGAGTAACATATATGGCTGTCATATTGGTGACATGCTATAGAAACTCTTGCGAAAAACTTTACAAAAAATGCAATGTAATCTGCGATATGCGCTCTTGTGGATATGATCGGGACGGGACACATTAAAGAACAGATTTGGGTGTTGGGCGGGCGACATGGCGAAGAAAAAAGGCAAGACTCATGCATCATCAGCCTTATTGGTTGATACTTATCCACCCGGTTAGTTTAGAAATTCTAGTCCAAATCATTTGAAAATACAACTCCTAAGAATTTAATTTAATTAATAGACATTCATTCTTAAGGTCCAAAACAAGCTTTTATTAAAACTGTGCTCTGACTGTGAGCGACAAGAAAACTGCTTTTTGAACACTTATCGAAGAATGGCCCTGTAGCATTTTAGTGCAGTGAAGGATCAAGTCCATACTTGGGAAGCTTATTACCTTGAGGACAAGGGGGCTATGTGGGATGAACAGATGAGGTAATAGGTCATCAGGGGTCCTAGTGTTCTTGTATTCTTTGAACCACTAATTGGATGACATATTTGGACCACTGTCCCTATTTTCTTTTACTGGAGCCAAACTATCACAGCATAACTTGGATACATTGTAGGAGAGCACAAGTACACAAATTACTTAAAGTTGCAATAAGAGATTTTGAAGCACCCAAATATTGTGTCATAAAATAATTTCATAATGATGTGACACTCAATAGATCTCTTCTTGTTAATTGGTACAGAAACGTCTTAACAAGAGAGAAAAAAATGTGATTTTGATTGCTTAATTTCAATTGTAAAAACAATAGGCTGAATTTTGATTTGCTCCTATACGAAATTGTAGAGAAATTTCACAATTTTTTGTACCAAAGAAAACATTCTTAAGCTTAATTCCTTTCCGATGGGGATATTTTTGATGGAAAGTAAAAAATTAAAAAAAAAAAATCAGTACTTTCAATTTTTTAAGGGACCTTGATATGGAAATATCTCATTGCCACCTTGTAACATCGAAGACCCCTGGGGTCTTTCTGGTTTGTCATAGGGTGGGCAAATGTAAAAAGGTTGCTAGATTTTCTGGCTCAATTGAGTACTTTCTTTATTAGATGTTCTACAGGATGAGACTGGTTCAAATGTTCAAGGGCTTGTACTCGGTTGCCGATTTTCTGCCCAAATTGGTTTCATTGTTTTAGAAGTCCTATGAAAAATAAGATCTGGCTCAAATGATAGCTAATGAAATGGACTTAATTACATTAACCGAAGTAAAGCACTTGACACAGACACGAGTAGGTGTGCAGGGTTAATGTAATTATTCCTGAAAAAGACTTTTATATGGTTGCCAGATTTTCTGCCAAATTGAACACAACTTTTTGAGGTTGTAAAACAGTAATAGTTATGCAGAATGGTGCAAGATATCAAAAACTATTGTCATTTGGGGAAAAGTCAATTTGGCACGAGTAGCCTCTTGATATGCCGAATAAAATGGGTCTAGTGGCCAAATTAATTTCCTTACAAGATGGACGCCAAATTAAAAATGGCGCCACTATTAAAAGGTCATTGTTTTTGCGTGCTTTATGTTTATATATGAGCTAATTACTCAATTTGCTTGTGTTTCGTGCCAATTTTAGAACAAGAAATACCCTGATTGACCAATACACTGGTGAATTCCAGTGGTGAAATTAGCAACATTATCCAAAATGGCCAGAAAATCCAAAATGGCGGCCAATTGAAGCATATCATTGATTATCAAGACAAGAAATGTTTTTCTTGATCTTGTTATGATTCCCTAAGGTTGTGATTGAACAAGTGCATTTTAACGAGAGAATTCCATCCACCTTAAGCAATCCAAAAGGGCGTATGACATTCAAAATGGAGGCTAATTTGTCACTTAAACTTATCCTTGATTTAGCAAGAATGAATGCTTTCTTATCTTGATATAACTCCCCTCACAGGAAAGGAATTCACATCAACTAAGAGGAAAAACCAATTGAAGGTATGTTGGTAAATTGCTTCGTCCATCTAAGGTGGCCCAAGATGGCTGCAAACCTCGATATGGGCCAATACGTTTCTAGGAAGTATCCACTTACGTGCCTGTATAATTCCTCCGTGCTACTTGCATGTGTTTTTTTTTAATTAAAAAATAAATACCTCTTTTGATTTGGTATGATTGGCTCTGTTGTTTATACACAGCCTGTAAAAGTAATGTGCATCCAGTGGTGGGAGATTTGATCATTGCCCCGCAAATCGGTCCCAAAAAAAGCACAGGGGCACAGGACCATGTACACAATTGAAAAAGCCTTGATTACGTATTGTGCAAGCTTTTCCCTTCTCTGTTCTATCCTACCACTTCTTGTTCTTTTTGCCCACGTTCTTTACTTTGTTCATGCCTCCCCATTACCCGTGCTCTATAAGCCTAGTGTTTGTTTCAACTGATTCCAGGGGCAACGAATCCTATTACGTGACCACGTTTAAGCAAATTCAAAAATGATGGCCCAAATTGCCACCACCCAAAAGAGGAGTTGAATCTGCAGAAGTACTTTGGTAGCCTTAATGTATAGCAAAGGTATTACTAAATACTTCCATGACAATTCCTTGTCATTTGGAGACCACATCGACAGTTTCGAAGTGGAAACACAGACCCTGTTGTAGAAGAACCTTCAATATCGCTGACAACATCGAAGTGCTCACCTTGAGTTGGCTCCTGTTATAGTTATATCAATCTACAAACCCCCATCAGTAGATTCAGCACCCTCAATTCAATAACGGGAATTCCAACAAACCTAATTCTTCATTAACGATTTCAACAGCCATAGTACCCATTGGGGGGATACAATGAAGCCAATAAAGCCAGGACAAGCGTGGAAGAAGATTACAGTCAACATCTACAATCACCTTCATGACCCTGAACTGTCGCTTCATTGTATAGTGCCCATTGGAACGAGCGGTTACAAATCCAGATCGATATAGATATTGTGTTGTAAAACATCTCTAATCTGTGTAGCAAGATTGTTCTGAATCCTGTTCCACTAACTCTAAGTCAATGCCGCAGTCAGTAAGACCAAATAAAGTTCCTTTTAAGCGGCACTTTACACTAAACAGAAGGAAGAAGTGCTCCAAAACTCCATAACTATGACAAATTTGCCCCAACTAGTGAATAAGACTGCCCGGAGCTTCATACCCAGACGCTGTAGGACGGAATACATAGGTAGGTTAGCGGATCGCATCAGACCGGGTATATTTACATATACAAATTTATATTTGTTTTTAAATTTTAATACTTAGTTCTCCAGGTAGATAAGGATGTATTTATTCATCTTTCCTTGGAGAAGCCAGCGGACACAAGTGTTGAAAAAACAAACACCCTACGGCCTCTGGCCGGAGTCGAACGGCGGATCTACGTAAATTACTAGCACACTTGCAAAGCATGGACACCTTTTGACCTAACACTATGGATGAGATCTATCGCTCATCTCCCAACCCAGTCTTGATAGCTCAGTTGGTTTAGAGGCCGTGTTGCAAAATCCATTCAAGTCACAGATATGTACTTTCCCTCTACGCCAACCGTGAAACCAAACGTCAGTTTAATTAAACCTGGTTGGTGATATTCTGTCTACCAGGAGGTACCTTTGCGTCCCCCAACTCTCTCTCTTATAGGGACCACATCACGAAAAGGAAAAAAGAGTAAATATGTAGGTTTAACGCAATAAAAATAACCTTTCAAACAAATCACCACTGGCACAAGATGGGGGTGCTCGCAAAAAAAAAATACCTAAGATCGACGGCACTTGGTCTGTGCTACTTTGGCAGAGTATGCAACTGCATGGGAAAGTCAACCATGCAGAAGCTTGATCCAGATAAACGCCTCCTGCAAGCTTATAATAGAATTGTCAACGGGACAAACGTTATACATCCTAGGCAGGAATTTGTTCCACCAAAAATCTGTGAAGTGTAGCACGCATGACAAGAGAGCGTAGAGGCCAAAATTCTAATGTGAAACACCCTATGTCAGTCGGACAGAGACGGGCTGACCTAACCGCCCTTAAATCAGAGAGGTTCTCTATAGCAAAGACCGGACCCCTTGAAAAAGTCTCAAAGGAGTTTAAAAGAGTACCTTGTGCGTGGAAAGAAAGACTTGCTATCAACCAAGTAAATTCTTTGGTATTGAACCTGATGAGCATCACCCACCTGGAGCTGACTCCTCATGGGCCTGAATGGCGACTGTTCACACGCTAAGAAACCAGAATCGGATAATCCAAAGTTGCTCTAGAAGTGGGGGCTACCTGGAAGGAGCATCTCAGGACACGACATTAATTTAGAAACGCACACAGGCAATGGAATATCTGCTGGTTCTGCCAAGGTTGGCCTAAACAATGACAGACAAAGAACAAAACCTTGAGAATTAAGTTAAGCAGCAAGGACATTGTACGCACACAAACATTCTCGATTACATCCTAAGCCGTTTTGTTTTAACCGGGCATGTATGCTTTTATGCCTATGGCAAAGTTTGTCCATACAGTACTGTGAAGCTGCATTTTCCGACCCCAGGCAGCTGGATCTGGTTTTTTTTTTTTGCGGGCTAGCTCTGTAGCGCGCAGCAATGCTTGTCCCAGCAAGTCCTGCCTGATATGCTTGCTCTGGTTTGGATTGGTGATACAGTGCATCTGAGGTAGCGGATGGAATGAACTTAATGGATCTTGTTCTGTTGTACATGAGGTCAAAAAATCGTTCTATTTTTGGCATTGGTTATTTTCAGGGTATCTTCTTAAGGAGGGAGTTCTCAAAGGTTTGCAAAAGTTTTTTACAACATCAGGAATGATTTGCTTGCTTCCCACGTGGTGTATTTTCCTTGTGAACCGGTGAAGGTGTGAAACATCAGCAGAGACAAGATTCTCTGGTCCTTAGGGTTCTGGGCAATAGTATGTGCTGGTGTGAATATGCGATCTTCGGTACACCAAAGCTAGCCAGAGTTCAGTGAAGTTTGGACTGGCTGAAGCTGAACAAGGCTATCAGAAAAAAATCACAACGTACGGTGTCCACAGTCCGCAGCATGACCCTTGAGCAGCAGCATTGGCTGCATGAAGTAGAAGCCTTCATGTGTGCATGGAGATGTAATTGTTAGTATTCTATTATATCCCATCAATCCACTGACAGAACAACTACGCGAGCAGAGTCTTTAACTATGAAGGGATGCCTGCATACAATATAGAATGAGGGTCTACAAGTTAATCAGAACGAAATAACAAAATGAAGAATGAATGAGGGAAATGAATGACTTAACAATCCAAAAATTACTTTGGTTCATTTTTTAACAGTAATGCCTCACATGACTACATCAGTTTTGTATTTGGTTTCATTGTAAACAGGAATTAATAACTCCGTATTACATACTAACAAAGTGACCACTAGCAGCTATTCGAATATGATAAGTCTTAGAAATTACCAAATGGACCAGCACCAGCAGCACCACAAAAGATACCTGGTAGATGGCAATTAGAACCTGATGAGGTAACACCTTGACAGAAAATCAGCAGTACATTTAAAGGCATGTATATTAAATTATAGTGGCAGCCATTTTGAACTGGCAGCCAATTGTTAGTGAACACAGACAAAATGTAAAATGTTTTGTAGCCATACCAAGACACCAATTAGTTTATTAGAATGTGATTTTAAATTCTTAGCATGTACCATGACACATATAAAATCAATACACCTTAACCTATCAAGGTTACAGTAGCTGCCATTTTAATTTTGGCAGCCATTTGATATGGCAAGCCATTTTGATGGTCAGTACATTGGGATTTACAACAATAAAATGTAGTTTGGAGATGGTGAGGGCCCAAAGTTTTAGGAAAATTAACGAAACCATGGTTTGCCACCGTAAACTACAAAATAAGCAGCTTTTCTGTGAGTGGCAGCTATCCATCTGAATTGAGAACCCAATGTGTGACCGCCATTTTGGAATTAATTAAACTCGATTTTGGTTAAATAACAGAAATATTGTTAAACTTTTTTTAAAAGTTAAAACCAAGTCTTATCTGACCTATCTATAAGTTACACCACATATTGGCGGGTGGCGGCCATTTGAAAATGGCGGCCATATTGGAAGGAAATTAATGTGGGCCCCTAACGTCATATTTAATTTTAGCATATCATAGCTACCCCTTGCCAAATTGGGTACTTTTCATTCACCCAAAATGCCAATACTTGCAACCATTCTCATGACTATAATGAGACCTGGCTTAAACAAAACCTATGACAAGGCTTTTAAGTGGTTGCCAGATTAGTTGCCCAATTGGAATACCTTTAATAACGTCCCCAGGGTGATATCGTAGGGTACAACAAAAAGGCCCTCAACTACCCATGTCATTTAGCCCCATCTGTCATTGAGCAGGAAAGGATGTAAAATTAAACATTACATAAAGTCCTAAATTTTACCATTCTTTCTATAGAAGCCTGTTGGAAACCCAACTGGCCATTTTGTGGTGGGGGGGGGGGGGGGGCAGGACCCTGGCCCCCCCCCCCCCCATGTAATCCAGCCCCGAGGGATGCTCCCTTAATCTGTGCATGGAATCGGACCGTACCACCATTGCTTTTTACCATATGTACATGACCTTTTTTAAAAGTGGCAAGTATGTTGTCATCAAAGGATTAATTTTTATGCAATAATTTCTCTTTGTATTTTAATAAAAATCATGTTCACCACTTGTTTGTAATTGCAACATCTTAATGGTCTATTTTCTCAGCTGTTCTACAAACACCAAGGTTGAGAATTTGGTAAAGTTCTCATAGCTGAAGAATCATAAGCATATAGGAATAAAAGTTCATTGTAAAGCTTAATATTGCAGAAATATTATCATTCAAACACAAGAATTTTTTTTTTTTTAATCTAATTTTAAATTTGCCACGGTTCCTGGTTTTTGTGTGGAGGGCGAAGTCACATTTTTGAATTTTTTGTGTGTTCCAAACAGAATTGGAACTAGTTCATTCATGGAAATCTTTGGCTATGAAACTAAAATAAATGGTGTGCCCGCCCATCTCTCTGTCTTTGGTGGCGTTTGGGCCAGACTCCTCCATATAATGTTGCTGTGGGGGGTTCGCCACTCCTCTTGCACAGCGTTTATATGTGGGCTTTTTAACAAGTCTTGATCTGTCCGGCCAAAATCTCTGTGAGAATGAATGCAGTTGAGAGTCATAACCAAGAATATTTTTGAAAGTTGCTCATGACATCAACACTGTACAACTAATGCTATCAACATTGCAAAGTCAATATCAACTTTGCAGTATTCACGCAGTATTCTATGGTGCTTATAAAATTAATATTTTTACCTCTTGTATCAAAACAGATTGGATTATTAGTGTGAAACTTTATAATGGGGTATGGGGTCATGGTCATTTGATCAAAATCAGGTCATTCCCCTTTAAACAAGAAAGTCATTCATTGTTAACTATCGGCACAGCACCAGGGGCGTAGCCAGCTCGGTGGTTCCAAGGGGGCAATTTCCCGGTAGGTGCAACAAATGTCCCGATTACAAGGAAAAATTTCCTGGTTGCAGGGCAAAAGAATCTGAAAAGGGGCTGATTTAACATGAATGTCTGTTTTATTTCCCAATTTCCCCTCAAAATTTTTTCCAGAGGGGCACTTTGCCCCCCCCCCCCTTTCCCCCACCTGGCTACACCACTGCACAACGCTGTATGTAGGAATGCATTAAATCAGTGCTACTCTCAGTATAAGAAAGCGATCAAAGACGTTCAAAACCACCCTATCAGCCATAGAACTGCAGTCGTTTCTAGGTACCTAGTCTGCCAACCAATTAATTGAATCATGGGATACAATTGTGCATGCTATGAATGGCGAGAAGCTGTTGTGATTGTGTAATGACTTCAAATGGTGTGTTGTGAATGGGACAGCTGGCTCAGACTACCAACTTTTAAACAATGATGAAAATGAGGGTGGCACAGTTTCAGGTGACATTTGGTGTTGCACTTGAACTAGACACTCCACCCCAGCAAGTGTTGGCTTTTGTGGTTGATGTCTGGGTGTCTTATGTTCAATTTGTGTAGCCTGTCATTACTGTGTAAATAGATGAATCAGAGCTTGACTGTTTAGTGTACCAGAGGGATGGAGGGAGGGAATGAGTTGCTTTTTGAAAAATTGAAATATTGCCCTTTTTAAAAAAATAAAATGTGTATAATATTAAAAAAACATCAGGGCAATCTTGGCAAGTTGGGCTTCATTTCCTTTAAGGAATGGCATTGCTATTTTTTGTGTATCAACTTTTTATGAGTTGCCAGTTATAGCTGGAAAGACAACTTGATTTCCATTGTCTGTCCACTGCCTCTGTGTGTGTGTGTGTGCATGTGTTTTTTTTTCTCATCAACCAAAATGATAAACCTTCACTTCTGCAAGCAGAAACAGCAATTTTTGTAAAACTTGATATATGGTAGTAGTGGATATGAGTATTACACACATCGTCTGCCGTCAGGACCGCCAACATGGGAGGGTAAAGTGGGGTATTTCCCCCGTGCTCGGGACTGTGAGGCGGGGGCCCGCGAACGAGAGCACACTCAGCACACATAGGCACAAATAGTTGGCTTACGGAGGCCACTTTGGGTAACACATTGCTTTTCTCACTATTTGTGTGACTTTTTTCCCTAAAAAGGGGCCCAGAGATTCTTCTAAGCCCTGGGCCCATTTCTCGTTAGCCCTGTCTGCCATCGCTATACATGCATATTGAGTGCCTCATTTGCATGTTTGTTCTGATTGCCAGCTTATAGCAAAAAGGCAGCCATGATCTGTATTCTTTGACTGAGTTTCTTGAATGATACCAAGGAGTAACAATTCACACCCCGCCTGGGGTCTCATTCTTACCCACCCAAAAGAGATAAAATCAGCGACAAAGACTTCACCGAAATGTGAGGTTAGACTAAAGCAAGACTGTAAGCTTTTAATTGTTCAAATTTAGCATCCCAGGACATTCTATAGGAGGGACACAGCGCTACAGCTGTCAAAAAGAAAATTGGCTTGTGAAAAAATGTAATTTCTTGACATAATTTATAATATTGAAAATGTACAGGAAAGCTTGGGAGTCCATATCATGTAACGGGGTAATATAATACTACAGAGCAAGTTTTAGCTTTCGTAATTTGAACATATACGTATAAAAACTGGTGGAATAATTCAATGTATGAGCTAGTCAAAACTTATTATAGGGATTGATGTAGTTCTGAATGAAAAAAAAAACAGCAAAAACCAGACCATTTTATCCATCTAGTTTCCAAAGGCAATCATTCCTTTGTTACATTATATGTGACAGTATGTGTAGTATTGTATGTACTGGCACAGTATAAAGTCTAATATAGTTATGTAACCAGGGAATAACGTAAGGGAAATTCGTAACCAGGCAAAACGAGCACCTTAGAACAGGAGGTAGTTAGAAATTTTTAAGGGCAGGGAATGTACAGGGTTATTAAGAGCAAAGGGTCTTTGCTTAGTGAAAACATTGCTGGTCTAAGTTTGGCTTTGGACCAAGGAGAATGGATGGTGGGTGTTAGTAATGGAGGTATCAGAATATTTGGTAAAAGCTCAAATGAGAATTCCTGACACTCTTCACAATAAACAATGTAATTGGCTCCATTTTCTACGCATTCCCAATGAGTGTCATACAAGCCACATTCAAAACATCAACATATGCTATTGGGGTGCTCTTTTTTAATTATGTCTGGCTAATTACTAAGTAATCATGACCCAGTTACTATTGGCAGTGCCAGCGTAATCACTTTTGAATAAAGAAACACTTTTCTCACATTGTTTCACCGGCAATCACTAAGGGACATAATGGCATGAAAAAATAACATAATGAAAAGGACCTTAATAAAATCACTTCCACGAGTTTGAAAACAATTTGGATGTTTACATTCTGTTAAAAATCAGTAAACACAGGAAGAGTTCCGGGGGAGGGGGGGGTGGCAGTTTGTGGCAGTTTGTGGCAATTCTGAAACAAGGATGCGGACATTACTGCCAGCATTTACCAAACTTGAAAAGCATGTTGGTCATTGCTCAGAGACCATTGCTATTGTATATGTGCTAAATCCGGCTAATCCGGGGCTAATCCATCTTTCACTTGCCAGATCAATATCTTACTACAAGCCTAAAGTACAATGCCTGAATCCCGGTCTGCAAAAAATGCTTTTGAATGGTGTCCGCACAACATGCTAGATACACTGGTAAGTCTGTCAGGGATGTGAACACCTTGCTTATAATCTGTTTTCCCCCCGGAACTCTTACTGTTTTTACTGTTTTTTACAGAATGTAAACATCCAAATTGTTTTCAAACTCGTTGAAGTGATTTCAGTAAGGGTCCTTTTCATTATGTCAATTTTTTTCATGGCCATTATGTCCCTTTAATTTGTTATAACTATGTGAGACCTTTGGCTTAAAAGTAAACAAACATTGCTGGGTTAGTACTGTTAGTCTAAAGAATTGTTCACTTTTTCATAAAAGACTTGGCATTTTGTGTCTTTGACATACCTCAAAAGTTTATTTGAAGTGGGGAGGCATTTGGATTTGACCTCTGATGATCCCTAGAGGTTGTTGTTTTTAATGAAAAAGCAAACATGAACAATAGCCCATGAAGAATGAAAAAGACAAGAACTACAATCATGGAAAATATAGTGGCCACACTTGATACAATATATAGCAACAGTCCCCATGCTCACAGCTAAAATCAAATTGGGCAAGTCATTGTTCAATAGCAAGCCAGGGGTCTTCCTCTTAACCATATCCTTCCTCATCCCCCATTAATCAATGTTGGGGACCTGGAGAGGCTGCTGACAACATGACTGGGATCAACATTGTCTTGGGGAGAGGGTTCGTTTTCACCCCGAAATCTGACAAAGTGTGGCAACATTTTTTCCCATTACATTGTAGCTAGCCGCATGCCCTATGATAATATCCCCAATGGGCCTAATCATGGCTTCACACACATCAACAATATAACTGGAGTGCAGCTGTGCAGGGGCAGAGCCTCAAAATGGTTCTGGAGACCGGTCGCAAGAGCATGGCAAAGCATTGACAGGCTGGAACTCGTGGCTCTCCTACACCATAATGGCTGAGGAAGCAGATCACGAAGGTCTGTTGGGCATATGCTGGTGTTGCATTTTGTAGAGGACTGTAGCTGCTGCAACGTGACGTCTTTGGTGGAGAGATGAGATTTGAGTTCTGATCTGGATTTATAGTTCCTAGCCACACACTCACTCAAAGTGCCTTCCTCTGGATTGAGTCCAGCAATCCAAGTGTGTTGGGCTAGTACTCATCAATGAGAGTTATGTATAATTCCATTACACTGTCGAACTTGTCCTTAAAATAAACATTGCTCTACCTCTCCTATCCAACTTGTTAGCCATTCGCTTTAAGGCCCTCTTTCTGTCCAGCTCTTCATGCAGTGTTGGAGATATGGTTGTCCAGGTCGTTTGTTTGATTGGACTCGCAGGATTTCCTGCTCATCCTTTTGCCAATTTGTGGTTACAAAAACAGTAGGCAGCATGGTCCGCGTCCAATACAATTTGTGTGAATCTTGTTAAAGCTATATCTTTGTATTTCTCAGGTCCTAGGACTTTCACAACCTCAGGGTCACATCTGACCCAGAGGGAACAAAGTATATCTTAAGGTTTGACCTAACCCTGGTGAAAAATTGTGAAAGGTCGATACTTGACTTCTAACAATTGAATGTCTAGCTTTTACTAAGATTCAACAGTCTTGTATTTTGGACCCATAGGGTCCTCATAGGTCAAAACCAAATGCCTCCCATCTCAAATAAGGACTTTTTGAGCACTTGCATAGGATCTATGAATGGACGTTGGCACTGCATAGGACTTATGAATGGATCCAGCACTTGCATAGGATATCTGAATGGATGCCAGCACTTGCATGGATCTCTGAATTGCTGCCAACCTTGCAAAACAGGATCTCTGAATGGATGCCCGCCACTTGCATAGGATCGTCTGAATGGGATGTCAGCACTTGCAATAGGATCTCTGAATTGGATGGGCAGCACTTGCATCGGAAATCTCTGAATGGATGCCGAAGACACTTTCATATGATCTCTGAATGGATTCCAGCACTTGCATTAGGAAATCTCTGATGGATCCCAGCACTTGCATAGGATCTCTGATGATGGCGCACTTGCCTAGGAATCTCTGAATGGATGCCAGCACTGTAAATGATTCTCTCTGAATGATGCCAGCACTGGAATAGGATCTCTGAATGGATGCCAAGCACTGGAATAGGATCTTTGAATGGATGCAGCACTGGAAATAGATCTTTGAATGGATGCCATCACTTGCCTAGATCTCTGAATGTTGCCAGCACTTGCACTGGTATCCTTCTCTGAATGGATTCCATGCACTGGATAGGATTCTCCTGATGGATGCCAGCACTGGAGATAGGAGCTTTGAATGATGGCCAGCACTTGCATAGGATCTCTGAATTATGCCGCACTTGCGAGGATCTCTGATGGATGCCAGCACTGGAATAGTATCTTGAATGGATTCCAGCGACTTGAATAGGATCTTCTTTGAAATGATGCCGAGCACTTGCATAGGATCTTCTCTGAATGGATGCCAGCACTTGCATAGGGTCTCTGAATGGATGCCAGCACATGCCTGTATTCTCTGAATTAAAATGCTAAAAGCACATGCATAGGATCTTACATGGATGTCAGCACTGCAAAGGATATTTGAATGGGCACCAGCACATTCAAAGGACCATGACTTATATCTTGGTAATAGTTAAAAGACTCCTTTGCCCTCAAATGGCTAGTTTCAGATGATGCAAATGGCTAAACTCCTTCTAACCATTCCAATTTGAGCAATAGCTCAGGTACTGAATGTCAGATGGATTTCGAGTAGGTGTCCTCTGCAGGTGTTCATTTGCAGCTTGATTTGGTATCACCTCTCTGGTTCCCCCGCCGTTTCTGCAATCTTACTGTTGAGATGCTGTTGTTATTCAAGCGCACAATGGCATGATTCATGTACAAATTCTACTTTGTTAATGGCATGCCTGAATCTCTCTTGTACATTGTGGTCTGCTCCTAAGTATATAGTCCTATCAAATGATTAGCATAGCGCTCACTTGTGTATGTATGTAATTGCCAAAGCAGCAAGGTCTTTTTGTTCGTTACTGATGGTTTTGTCAATAGGCATAAGTCATGCGAGCTTTTGGTTTGTAAACTGTTAAGGTTTAGAATGTTTTATGGAGAAACATTGTGTTTTGCAAAAAACAGTTTTTTCCCCAGACCATGTTGTGGAAATGCAGAGCAATTTAAATTCTCTAAAGCACTAAAATAGGATACACGTCTGGAATTGGTTTCCCATGTTTGTTTTTTCTTGTGTTTTTTTGTTTTTTTTTTTTTGAAAGATTGCAAACCCAAGTTTATCAAGTTTGATACAGATACCTTTGTCAATTTAAGAAAACAAAAGGGGTGAAAAAAAAACTTTGGGTTGGGAAGGTAAAATTTGAAGATAATAAAAATGAACGGCATGAAAAACAATTCTGAAAATGTTCAAACATAGAAAAACATACTATTGTCCAAAAAAAAACTACCCAAAGCATCCCCAATTTTCAGGTCTTTAAAACAAACTTTCTGCAAATTATTTTATATTTATTAGCCTTTTCAAAACAGCAAACCCCCCAATGAATTCGGGTTCCAAGGCGACTGAGTTTAACTGTATTTAGTTTTTCTTAGCTTGTTACACGGACAGGCTGTGAAATAGAAAGCCATGCAAAAAAAAACCAAATCGTATCCCTTGTAAACATGTTTCTTCCACGAAAAAAATGAATAGACAAACATGTTCGATTAAAAATGTTTAGCATGCAAGCCTTCACAGAACAATAAAAACCTTAAAATAACACATCAAAACTACACATTTTTACAGGTGCAACGAGAGCATTTTCACTAATATCTGGTTCCTTAAAAACTCGAAAGTACTGATTTTTTTGCCCGAGGTAAAGCTTTCCATAAAAAATTCTCCATCCGAAAAAAATTAATCTGAGAAATGTTTTTTTTTTTTTTTTTTTTTTAAAAATTGTGAAATTTCTAATTTCTTATATGAGCAATACAATTCAGCCTATGTTTATATTGAATATAAAAGCAAAATCAGAATCACCTTTTTTTCTGTTTTAAGACTTTCTTTCTGTAGCAAAATAAATGGTAAGAAAGTATGTTAACTATATAAATTACTTTAGAATCATAATATTTGAGTGCAAATCTCTTGTTGCACCTTTGGTGTGTGCAAAATAAGTCTGTCCATGTTACAAGTAAAAAACGACAGATTTGAAATTCAGTATGAACAACTCAGGATCATTTGATAACCCGAATAAAATGCAGTTTGCTGTTTTGTAAAAGCTAATAGTAAAAAGAATACTTTTTAAGTAGTATCAATCATTTTCATAAATAGTTTACTAAAGAACCCGAACTTGGGTGCTTTTTTGGTTAAGTTTTATTAGACACTCTGTAATACATCCTTGTTTACAAATGCCATTCAAACGAAATTTTTCTTCTATGTCTGCCTTGATGGCGACGCCGAAATGAGCGGATTGTTATTGGATCTCTTGGGTCTGAAAGGGAGTCTTAATTTAGACCCTGGTTTAACAGGGTTAGGGCCTATACAGTGGAGACCTTTTTCCTTTCTACGTTCTATGACGTGTAAAATACTGGGTGAGAAAAATCCTCCTCCTCGATGGATTGGACCAAAACCACCCATTCAGGAGAAAATGCCTCATGGATGGGCCAAAAGCCACCCACATCCATGAGGAATTTTTCCTCAAACCCCTTTTAGCAAACCTTTTAAGAGTAGTTGAAAAAAAGGTTCGCACTTCATGTAGGACTAACCCTGGTTATTCCAGGTCTAAAGTTAGACTCCGTTTCAGAATACCAGACCTTAATGTCCAGATGTTGTAACAAAAAATTTAACCCTTCTCTTTTTTTGGTCGCTTGGAGGTCCTTGCATTGATGTATTTCTCTGAGAAACTGAAGGGATGCACTTTGGAACTACCACTCCGCACGGGGGTCAAATGTCATCTGGGGGAAATGTGGGGTCCGGTGTGGACAAAATTAAGGACTGCTAGGTAAAGAGCTTTATTTTCGTTTGTGGTGCACCCAAAATTTGTGGAACTCACTTCCTAGTAAACATTCGCTTGTTGTGTTTCATTACGGATTTTAAGAACAGTCTTAAGACATTTGTTTCAATTAAATCTGCCTTAATGTTTAAATTATTGCATTTCAATACTGGCTATTGAACTCTTCTCCAATGTGAAGTTTTGTGTTCAGATCACCTACATCCCTAGTACGTTTCCCATCAAGCCTGAGCTGAATATGCCTTTTCATTTTCTAAACGCGCTTTGTAGCAATATCCCACCGATACCCACTGTAAAATATGGCAACCCCTTGAGTGCGCACACGTCAGGCCATGAGCTAGCAACACTGAATTCTCATTTTGCTACGCTCAAAGCAAGTTGTGTGCTCTTAATGTGCCTTGAGAATTTGCATTTTCCAGGGCTGATTTATAGCTTTTACTCACCATCTACCATAACTACGTGTTCTATGCATTTTTCTGTTTTTCTGACAATTTTGGTTCGGTTTGCTGCTTCAGCCTCCCATTTGTGGCAATTTGCGTCCGTTGTGGTGAGTCATGGTGTGTCTTTCCGCAAAAAGATGGCGGCTAGTTTCACCGTGTATTACAAGTGGTCTGCCTCGGGTAGACCCCTTCGAGTACTTCCCACATTCATCTAGCGCGTGATTTGGGGAGCTTAGTGTGCTAGATGTTCCCTGAGTATTTTATCTCACCTTTTTCATCGGGCTACTTTGCTGGTTTTTCGCAGTCAACGTGTTCACCCCTCTCTAACCGGTAGGTAACCGGGACGGACATACAACCTTAAAAGGTAAGTCAGCCATCTGGCCTGAAAGTTTCAATAACTCGCATTTGCATTGGAAAACAGGGTTCCCATCTGCTTCATGTGCACCGTGGTGGTATTTTGGATCTCCCACCGCTGCCCCGCGTGGACTCGTTTCTTCCGGGTTGCGGGGGCAGTTTATTGGCTCTTGTCCTTCCCGTCACCGGGGCCCCCACTACCGTTAATACGGCCCAGGCTTATACGTAACGTTCACGGGAATACTTCGAACTGGTACTCTTTTTTCACGGCCCATTTTTGGATATTTTCCGGTGGAATTTTTACCGCGTAGACACATGTGGTTCCGAACTAAACATACGGCGGTGGATACGGCAAGTTTCGTTCCTTTTCACAGACCCGAAACCGGAAGTACGTTGCTTTTTTCCTAATGGGAGTTAGGACTCAACCGCGTTTTTCCTTCCTTCGGTTTTTCCCCCCTTTCCTTCCACTAACCGTTGTCACGGCCAACTAACCGTTACGTGGGGGTATTTTAGGCGGGACACTTTTTCCTGCGGCCATTTTGAATTTTTTTGGTTTGCCGACCGATATTTTACCGCTTAACTGTCATTGTGGTTTCTGAAACTAATCATCGGCGGTTCCATATAACAAATTTCAATCCCAATCTTCCACATAACCCCGAAGACCTGGGGAAGTACGTGCTTTTCTATGGAGTATTAGGCTCCAGCCGGGATTTTTTGCACGTTTTGAGCGGGCAGTAACCGTTCAACTCGGGTGGTTTTGAGGCTAGATGGATCCAATTGCTGTCGTGCTGGCTATGGTACTTAAGAGAGAATCCTCCCGTTTTATGTTCCTCAGCGCCAACCGCTTTTTCACTTGGTTTTGTCTGGCCTCCAGATAAGACATGGAGTTGAGTCGGACTCCGAGACGGAAGCAGAATGGTCAAATTCCAAAAGCCCAGACACTGTTTTGACATGTGGACCACTTCTTGTCGCCTGCTGACCTACCCAATCCGACGTGCGTTATTCACCGCCCTTAGGGCCACCGGGATGAACCATGCGAATTGGACGAAGACTGGTCACCAGAGCAGTGGGGAGACCTAAGAGAACCGTCAAGTGGCCCCCAACTGCCCGAAACAACAACGGCAGAAGGAGAATCTGGCAACATCACCGGTACCCGGCCAGACCTCGCTGTGGTTACAGATCAGCCGCGTTTTTCAGCGGAATCTTCAGGCGGGCTTCCTACAGAGGCGATCGCGCCGATCACTCTACGGATGGATCAGCTAGAGTCTCGGATCACCGGATGGACAAGCCCCCTAGGGTCAAGCCGGCCGTGGCTCCTACGGTTCACCCCGCAAAGCGCCAATCAAAGCCGGGATTCTACGGGACATAAAGGGTCCGCACCGACCACGAAGGCCAGCAGCCCAGTGTCGCCGGTAGTCAAGCCGTGGTAGGCGACCCGTCGGGAGCCCGCATTCGTACCGAGTTCCCCAGAGTCTTACTCGCTCACGCGTCTCAGCCCAACAGCCTCCGATCTAACCTACTCCCCACCGCCGGATCACCGTACTCCCGTGCTTGTCCGATCACTCGGGGGAAGCCCGCCACCTTTCCCGCTACCGCCGGGTCACCTCCGGAGCCCGACCTATTACCGCACCGCCCGCCGAGATACCGCTCTCCACGTCGTAATACCGGGGATCACCGCAAAAGCCGCTCTGGGAGCCGAGATCACCGCAAAGATCCCCGCAAGAGCCGCTCCGGGTGAGCCGAGATCACCGCACAGATCACCGTGCAATTCAGCTTATGTAAACCTGGATCCGAAGTCACCCGCACATACACCGCAGAGCCGTTCCGGGGAGCCGTGACCACCTCCTCCTGTAATCACCGCAAGAGACGTTTCGGAAGCCGTGACCGCCGCCAGGGGATCACCACCGCAAGAGCCGTTCCGGAAGCCGGGAACGCCGCCGTGATAAACCGTATGGAGCCGCTCCGGGAAAGCCGGACCCGCCGCCGGGATCACCGTAAGAGCCGCTCTCAGAGGGAAACGATTGGAGGAGGGAGAAGGGAAAAGAGAAAGGAAAGAAGGTGTATGAAAGTGAGAGGAGTGGTGGGGGAAAACAGCGGAAGGCACAGGGCTGACGCCGTGGAGTGGAGAGCGGCGAGAGGTATGGAGAAAGAGTATCTCGACTGCCCGTCTCCTCCCCGATTTCGATGGAGCCCCCCTCCCATAGCCGTCTCAGGAGTGCCGTGGTAAACCGCAAGCTACCCGCCCGGATCTTCGGAGGACCCGTCCTTGAGCCATGACCTGACCCAGTCTACGACATTTACGACCGCGGACCACCGGTCCAGCCGACCGTGATTCTTCAGACAGCTGTCGAACCAACGACAGCCAACAGGGCTCGTTAGGAGTCCACCACGGCCAGCGCCGTCCGCATGGGATGCACTTCTCGGTCCAGTCAGGAACTGAACCACCCGAGCTGGCCCGAAGATTGGGGGTTCATGGACGACCATCGAGACATGAACTCGCCAGCGTTCAAAACCATCTTATTCACAAGCCCACGCGTGCCTTCCTCCTCGTACCCGCCGTTCCTTACCCGATCAGCCAGGAGAACCGTCGCAGGGATCCTCTCAATGGCCATGAACCGGCCGACTCTCAGAAGCAGAGAGGATCCAGCCCCTCGAGAAGATCCTACAGCTAGGAGAACCGTCTCCGTGTTCCCAGAGGAGCCTACAGATCAGACGACTCCTTCCGCCTAGAAGCCGCATCCGAGTCTGAGCCCATGCACTGTCGGTCCTTCTTCTTACTGCAGTTATGCTAGGAAAGTGGGCATCCCTATCCAGTGGCCCGTAATCCTCACCAGAGTGTTGACGACTGGGAGAAGCCCGAGCTACAATGGGTAACAAGCCAGACTAAGCCGCGACCAATACGTCCCGCTACTGTTCCACTTCAAGAGATTCTGGCGACAGAGGCATAACGGAGACGCCTTCACAGTCAGAACCATCCCTGGCCCTCGCCCGCCTCAGTGGGTGGAACGCCAGGACGCCTTCAACAAGCGCCACCAGTATGTCGAGAAGATATAACTCCCGCCCAGCACCAGGGCCAGAGGCTGCTTGCCCCACATGTGTACGACGCAGTGGACAATGTGCCAACTCCGGATGCTGACCACCCCCTAGCGGGGTGGAGGCGGATCCAGTAACCCCTTCGTAAGTAACGTCCTCCGCGGTCGCACCTTTGGAACTCAGAAGAGGGACTCCTAATTGGGAGGCCTTGGAGAACGCCTGGCCAGGATTGCATGGGACTATCGAACGCAGCCCTCCCTCGACATTCGCCCACCTGATGAATGTTTGGCCTAACCCTGCCAAATCTCCGATGAGCGCGAGAACAGCACGTCACTACATACTCTCCTGGACCTTACCTTCTGCACGGGGGAACATCTTTTTTGCAAGCTAGCGCATCCAACCGCCTACTTGCGGAAGGTTAACGCCACCAACGCTCTCCAACCTCCCGAATACGCGACATTTCCTGGATACGCCTATAGGACCTGACCTCTTTCGGGGGACAGTTCAAGCGCTACAATGAATAGGACGTCGCTACAGAAAGCCAAGGCAGCCCTCGAACGTCTAAGGAAAAAAGGCGTCCTGCTAGCCAATGGGCTCCTTCTGCAGCAGCAGCAGCGACAACAGCAGCGCCTCATACTTTTTCGTAGTCAAAGCCCCCGTCAAGAACAGCCCTTGCCAGGCAAGCAAGGGCCCCATCCTTCCAGAAAGGAAACCAGACCACCGACGAAATACGGCGTTCGGTGTGGGTTCCAACAGAGGGCGGTCGAGTATCAGAGGAGGGGGGGGGGTCGCCGTGCCCCCCCCCAAAAGGAGGAAGTGACTATCCACGGCCCAGAGTCTCCCCTTGCGTGGGGGGGGAGGCAGGATGGCACTTCGCACAACAAATACCGTTGAGGACGTGACTTCGGACGAATGGGTCAATATCCCAGGGATACCACACTCGGAATTTCACCATCCCCCCACCAACCGCTCGACACACGACGAAGACCTTGATTCCCCCAAGTACTTGGACAGGCGCAAGCACTCCTCCAGAGATCGAACAGCTTCTCCAGAAGGCGGCCGGATCGCTTCAGTACCGTCTGCGCCTTAGCGTTCACCTGAACGTTTGTTCTCAACCCCACAAAAAATCCGGAGATTGGGCGCCCGATCCTCAAAAACTTGAAGCCGCTCAAACCATTCATCATACCACACGCCCCTTCAATAGGAGACCTAGCATCAGTTCTCAGGAGCTCAACCAAGGCTGGTGGTCATCCACTCTCGACCCCTTTTAAAGAATGCTTACCTCCACATTCCGATACAGCCTTCACACAGGAAGTGGCTCAGTTTCATATCCACACCCACGTTCTAAACTACCAGTCCAGTGCCTCCCGTTCTATTGTCGATGCGCCCTGCACGTTCACCAGTATAGTGAAGGTCGTAGCAGAGCTCCCAAGCAAAGAGGCCACTTCGTCTTCGTCTACCTGACACTGCTCCTGACAGCGCCTTCCAGAGAACAGCTCAGCACTCCAAGCAGAGGCAGTCCGCATCGTCTCCCCCCTCGGGTTCGTGATCAACTACGCGAAGTCCAACCTCAGCCATCACAGAACATGCGGGGAGCGACGGTGAATTTCAAGCAGGGAATAGCGTCGTCCGACCGCCGAGCACATCGCATCCAGACGCAGTGCGCCGGGATCCGCATGAAACTCAACCCGAGCACCAGAATCTCTGTGGCTACGATTACTGGGCCTCATAGCAAGCATGACAACGGTGGTAACAGGCTGCAGACTTAGCATGCGAGTAATACAGCTGAACGTTCTATCGCGGTTCAATATTCGCCGAGACCGGATGTCCCAGAGCATTCCGAACACCCCACACGTCAGCAGAGCGATAGCAGGGTGGTCTCAACCGGATAATCTCCGCCGGGACTACTACTCACATCAAGACCCCTCATCTTTCACTCTCCGACGGACTCGTCGAAATCGGGTGGGGAGCCCACGTCGGAGACATCGCCTCTCAGGGACTTGGACAAGAAGCTGGCCAAGCACCACATCAACAAACTTTGTATCTGTGAGCAGTCCATCTGGCACTGAGACAGACTCTCCATGTAGTCAAAGGAAATCACGTCCTAGTCCAGTGCGACCGGGGGGGGGGACATGTCGGTCGTCTCCCACATAAACAATCAGGGAGGAACCAGGAGTTTCCACCCTGTGCCTACAAGCCGTCAAAGTTCTGGAGTGGTGTCTCCGGCATCGGATCACTCTGACAAGCCTTTCACATCCTTCCCGGGGAAGACCAGAACCCTGGAGATGCCCCTATCGAGGAGACATCCTGCAGTCGTGACCAATCGAGAGTCCTGGGATCGTCGGTGGAGTGGCACCTCAAACCACCAAGATATGCAAAGTTTCGTCTTCAACAATCTGGCCCACCCCCACTGGACCTGTTCGCAAATCACCTCAACTCCCAGCTCCCGACCTACTGTTCGTAGGGCCAGGGACCCAGCGCCCTTCACAAGGATGCCATGACAATGGAGTGGGATGGAGTCGCAGTATACGCCTTACCTCCGATCGCCCTAGTTCATCGAGTTCTTCTCAAGTCACCAGAACAAGCAGCTGCCGCATGATTCGGTGTGCCCGAATTGGCCTCGACACCGTGTTTCTCCAAGACTCCTGTCGCTGCTGTTCGCCAACCCGTTGACTCTTTCCAATTAGGAAGACCTGATCAAGCCTCCGGGGGGTCTCCTTCCGATGGAGACTCTGAAGGCGATCGACCTGACTGCTTGGCCAATTTCGTCATCCCTCCAAAGCAGCAGCCTTTCGCCTCCAATCTGCCCGTCTTGCGGAGAGGCACGAGACCTAACAACAGGAAGAACTTATAATTCCCAGACTGTCAGTACCGAACTGTGCAGGTGATCACCAGTGGCCCCCTCGAGACAACTCTACGGGAGGTGGCATACTTCCTGATGCCGGTGTTCGAAGACGGAGCCACCCAACCCCACGCACAGTCAGGAGTTGTCGCAAGGCAGTAGGAGCCATTCATCTGGGGTTTGGCGGTGGCATCACCGTGTCTAACTATCCAGCGCTTCATGACCTCTTCAAGGGAATGCTACATCTACGGCCGCCCGAACGCTCGCTGGTACCAGCATGGGACCTTCCAACAGTCCTTCCAGCATCTCAATAGTCTTATGAGCCTCTTCAGCACACCAGCCATCCTTTCGACACCAAGAAGACTGTCTTCCTTGTCGCCGCAGCGTCAGGCAGGAGAGTGTTGGGATAACAGCTCTGTCTGACACAAAATCACCACCTCACTTTCACGAGGGAACCGCTCCCTTCTTCCCGATCAGGTTACCTAGCAGAATCAATCGCTCAGCTTCACTCCCAGCCGATCATCCTCCCAGATCCTCCGACAGAGCGTCGGGTTCCAGCGTGATGGACCCGGTGTCCAGTGTTAGAGCCCTGAAGTTTTACCTCAGCAAGACTCAGCCCTATATAGGGACTCACGAACAACTCTTCCTCACAACTCATAAGCCGTTTCGCCCGGCCTCCAAGACGACATTAGCAAGATGGATCGTGGCAGTCCATAAGAAGAGCCTAGCTAGTACGGAGACTCGTCTGGTGGGGACGCACGTAGGAGCTCATGACGTAAGATCTCAGGCGGTGGCCTGGGCCTCCTTTCCGGGAGCTTCTATACAAGCTATCATGGACGCCATAGGGATGGGCTTGTCTTCGACATTCAACAGTGATCGCCGAGATGGTCCTAGTACCGCAGCGGTTTTCGACGGCAGCTAGGAAATCCTGTCTTCAGCTCCTCGTCATCCGCAGCATGCCTCCACATCTTGCCAGTCGCCACATCTTCCCTTAGCACTTGACCCACTGAAGTCGGTAAGTGCATCTGTTATATAATTGTTTTGTTCCACCTTCTCCCTGCGCGATCATATCGTCGTGGCCACGACATAGTGTTCGAATCTGATTTTTTGGGTCAGATTGAGTTAATTTGATTCTGGTTTTCCCAAACATCGAATACCTTATTCATAGCTTGGCGTGTCCAAATATCTCAAAGCACACAGATAATTGGACGAATTACCTATTCGCTTGACAAAAATTGATACTTCAGTGATCAAATTCGATAATGTGGTCGATCGGAATTTAGGCAATCGGGGAAATTTACCTTTTTTATTTTTTTTATTTTTTTTATTTTTTGTCTGTTTGTGTTTTTGTGTTTTTTAATTATGTTACTTGTACGTATGAAAACTACGGTCTTTGCGTTGTGAAAAATAATAATCAAATTTTGTAGTTTTAACATTGTACAAATACACCAAAGTTATCACTTTTAAAGGGGGCATAGGGACATTAACCCTCTATTACCAAAGGGTAGGATTACCACCCCACCAGGTAAACTTTCCATTCGGTGGTCGCAAAAACCGTTAACAACTTTTTGTTAAGGTCTTCCATAAATATTTCACATCCTTATGCGTCGAAGTCGATTAATGGGGAGTGGTGTCTGTTACCTCTATTACCCATTATTAAAATGCAGCATTCTGATTGGTCATGCAGATTACTGCCCATTATTCTCAATAATGAATTCGCTAGATTCATTTTATTATCATTTTATGTTCCATTATTCAGCATACAAAATACATATAAATAAGGCATATTAGCTTAAGCTAAATACAAACAAACAACATACAATCAAGTTGTTGTTTAGTTAAACAAATCGAAATAAAGGTTTTGAATGTATCATCTATGGCTCATATGTGTCCCCTGGGGCGGGAAAAAATAAATTAATGGGCATCAAACCATTATTTATTTTTTCGGACCTCGGGCACATGATTCGCCTATAAATATGCTGCATTTCCCTTTAGTGTATTAGTTCATTTATTTTAAATATTGTGCACTGTATGACTCGAAAATTATATGTTGATTACCCTTAACTGCATAAAAAAAGGGGGGGGGTTCCTAGGGACCCCATTTTTTGTTTTTTTCCGCCGGCGGTTTTTTGTGTCTAACTTTTATTGCGCTTGCATGGGTGCAAAAAAATGCAAATCCATTGCGTCGTTTTTTTTGCGTTAATTAGCCATGGGTCCCTAGGAACCGCCCCCCCTTATGCACTACGGAAGTGCCCATGACAAAATTAAAACTTTTAATAAGTTTACGTGATCTGATTTTCATAATGCATGCACCTATGACATAACAACGTAAATAATTAATTTCAAAAATTCTTGGGAAGTGAATTAGGCCTTGGGTGCATCATATTTTATTACATCGTTAGAGCGGTTTACTGTAGGAACCTATGGTAAATTATACAAGTAAACCTAAAAATATAAATGGCATCAGACATTCTATTTGTGCTTAATATGTTAAAATAGAGTGTCATCCTTGCACTACATTAAAGCAATCAGCAAAGGTCTAGGCAATCAGGCGTAGAAATGCAGAAACCGAATCTAGTGTCTTTTTTCAGCAACAGTTTGACGCAAAATTGAAATCAATGTTTTGCCCTAATTGTCTATTGAATAATTTTTTTCAGTTTTTTCTTAATTGTTGATGTCTTTGAATCCTTCTAACATTTTGGTGGATTCATCTACAAAAATTCCATTGGAAAGTGGGTTATATAATGAATGGGTCCCGAGGAACCCCCCCCTTATTCACTAACGGAATGCAAACCCCTTATGCAGTTTAAGTTTAATACTAAGCCATTTCCTATATATGTTGGGGCGAAACCCGCGTGAAATCCAATATTCCTCCTTTTTTTGCAATTTTTTTTTTTTTCATTTATACGCTGATGTGTGTCTGTGAATGACCAATTTTGCCAAGTTGTGAACTTTGAAGTCATTGTGATGCATCCTAGGTTTTTGTTGGAAAAGCGAAAACGGTGGACCAATGCTACATGTACCGGGTCATCGAAATCATCTATTGCTTATAATAATGAATTATCAGGGTTTTTTACCCATCCCACCCCTTATTAAACCGCGGTACAAAATAGACGTCTAACATATTGTGGAACTGTTGATTTTCTTTTGATTTAACAACTGTATTCTGCAAACTAAATAATTACTAAAAACTCGCCTTTCAGGAAATTTATATTTTCTTTGAAGTGGGGGGGCTTGTTTGTATAAGCGTTAGTGCCCTCCTAAATGTTTAATATGTTAGACTTTTTAGTCAGTTATATGTACCATTTAAACTTTTTAATGGGGTCGTTTCCCAAATTTGGGTATAGTGACTGTTGAGCGTGTACATTAACTGTTAAAGATAGGAACCATATATGTAATGAGGAGGAATTTAGAAAACGCAAAAATATGGTTGTTATTAATGGGTGGTATAGGACCACTTTTTATCCTCAAAACCTTTTTTTTGAGTTATGAAAACATTGCAGTTACGTTTTTAAATATTTTCCTGAGCTCTATTTTTTTGACAGTTCTAGCCAATATTTATAGGGGTGTGTGTTACAACATCATACTATTATTAGTTTTATATACCGATGTACTGGACAATGTTTGTGTTCCTGCTAAACGGGGGGGATTTAGCTCCTGAAATGTATTATTTTTTTCTGGCAAAATGAATTAAAACATATTGGCGGTAAATAAAGACATTAATTTTAAGGAGCCAACTTTGTAAGAGGTTGTAATTTTTTGAATTCATCTATCAGATAACAATCATTGTCGTCGTCAAGTTGTTTTCCTATTCGTCGTTATTGCCACCATCATCAACGCCATCGTTATTCTTATCACCGTGGCATCATCGGCATCATCATTTTAAAATAGTAAAAAGCCCGTAGCTATAGTAATCTTACCATACCGACATTAGAAATCAACAGGTTTCATGCAGTCGAATACTATTCGACTCCAATTAGAGCACAGCGAATCAAACATTTGGTTTTGGACAAACTGTCAAACACATTCATTGCCATTTTGATAAGAAAACAGTGTTTCTTGGTAGTTACAAGGCGGCCATCAGGCCGTCTTGTTCTGTTTTTGATGCGTTCTTACAAGACGGCCTTCAGGCCGTCTTGTTCTGTTTTGATGGGTTTTTTTTTTTTTTTTTTTTTTTTTTTTTTTTTTTTTTTTTTTAAATGCTAATTAAAGGTTAAGTACCGGCATTCTTGGTTTGACGTATTCTAACAATACTTGCACCAAATGACCACTGAGTCCTTTCCCTTTATGTCAAATGACTTTTTGACCCCTTTTGGGGTCATCTAGGGTGTCAACAGGGGTCAAAAAGTGTGATTTTTTTAAAACTGAATCTCCTCCTAATTATCAAATACATGTTATGGTAACGTGACTCATGCATGTAGATCCAGTTAGACCCTTCACAAAGGTTATGGGTCTAGAGGTCACTCTGGGGTCATTAAGGGGGTACTTCCTGTCGTATTTGAAAAATCTCCAAAAATCTTCCGAAAAAAAAAAATCTTCTATATGCAACGTTGTATGGGCACGTGACTCATACATACGAAGCAGCTTCAGACCCTTCACAAATGTTGTGCTCGGCATGTGGGTTAAAGGTCATTAAGGGGTCAAATCCGGTCAAAAACCAAAAATATTCCAAAATATTCAAAAAATTTTTCTTTTTTTAAAGTTTTAAAACATAGTACAGTGACTTAACTTGGAGATCTTGCTTTCTTGTTACCTGATGTATGCGCAAGGTATTTTATTTTGGAGATCAAAGGTCATTTAAGGTCATTCCGGTTTTAAGGGAAAAAGTTCAAGGGAATTTATCGCCAACTAAGCATAGTAGATTTTTTTATTGGCATTGGAACAATGCATTTTGTTGTGTCCACGAGGTTTTTTTATCCGGGACGCAAAGGTCATTAAGGGGTCAAAAGGTAATTTTGCCCCAAAAAATGTTAAAAAAGACAAATGGATTTATCTTAGCCTAAAGGGGACAGGTAAAGCCCGTTATTACTATGATGTAACTTAATAGTAGAAGAGGTCTAGATAGTCTCGTTCCCAAAGGCAAGTTCAAGGTCAAAGGTCAAAATTTACCAAAAAAGCTCCGATTGAACTGAAATTTGACAGGAAAAAAATAGTATATCGTTAAATAAAGAAAAATTACAGTTGACCCTATTCGTGACCCCTGGGTCACGATTAGAGGTGCAAGGTCAATCCCATGACATGCTTGGATTGAGTGGAAAACTCAATAATATTGATCTTGTAAAGTGTTAACACGTAAACATACATTTAATGACAATTGTGGACATATTGGTGTGAAATATTACAGAGGTCAAATGGTCAAGTCACCTCAAGGGGTCATAAGGGGATCACCATCCATTCCCAACACGGCCGTCTTGTAAATTAGACTTCCCCAGATCTAGTTCTTTCTTCTTTCTTCTGGCACCACTTCAAATGCTTCTGGTTCTGTCTGGGTTTGACGTAGTCGACCAGACTTGCACCATATGGACGCTGGAGCTCCCATTTATGACATAGGACTTTGACCCTCTATCGGGGTCATCTAGGGGTCACAGGGGTCCAAAAGGTTGTGATTTTCTTGAAACTGGATCTCCTCCTACAGTTACATTGCATGGTAGACGGGGGTGATGACTCATCATGGTGAATCAGCTTAGGATAGGACCGCTGGAGTCACAAAAGTTATGTTGGTCTCAGAGGTCACGAAGGGTCCTTAAGGGGCCCCTCCGGTCTAATGTATAAAACTCTTGCAAAAAAATTTTCAAAATATTCTATCTGGTCTATGGCAACGTTGCATGGTCACGGTACTCATGCATAGAACATCTTTAAGACCCGAACACAAACGGATTTTTGGCTCGCATGGTCAAGGGTCATTAAGGGGAACTTTCGGTCAAAAAACCCAAAATGATTGCAAATTTTATGCTCAAATGTAAACATATTAGAGTGACATAACCTTCGGATATGCATTAATGTTACATGATGTATGCACGAATATTTTTAGTTTTGGGGGTCAAGAGGTCATTTCAGGTCATATACCGGTGTTTAAGCTTAATAACTTCAAGATTTTTATCTCCAGAACTAAGCATAATATTTTTTATTAAAAACTGGACCATTGCATTTTTTTGCGGTGTCATGGAGGAGTTTTTCATATTGTGGGATCAGAGGTCATTAACGGGGTCAAATGGGTCAAATGTGTCCAAAAAATGCTAAAAATAAGACCAAATGGCGGTAACCCTCAGCCTATAGAAGACAGATAAAGGCCGTTATTGCTTCAGTGATGTAACATAAATGGTACACGAGTGTCTATGATAGTCCTCGACCCCAGGTCAAAGTTCAGGGTCCAAGGTCCAAATCTAGCAACAGCTCCGAATTGAGCTAATTTGAAAAGTTGAAATCCCTCGTGTTGGCATCATCATACAGAACAAGTCAGTGACCGCCATCCGTGACCCAGTGGTCACGTTTTATAGGTGGAAAAGGTCAATTCTCTGACATGCTGGATTGAGTTGAAACTCAATAATACTTGTCTTTACAGTTGTTAACACATAAAATACATTTACGACATTTTTTACATATGGGTGAATTTACAGGGGTCAAAGGGCAAGTCACCTCAAGGGTCATTAAGGAGGGGAATCACCATCCATTCCCAATATCGGAGCGTCTTAGTAAATTAGGATCTGTTCCCAGTGTCTAGTTTAAATAACTGTGTCTTGCAGTAGTATCCAGTGTCATGTCTTTGACATACACCACTTAAATATCCATTTCCTTATTTTAGGTTATTACAATGACAAAACACCATTTCATAAGTAACTCAACCTTTCAACCGCCGTTTCCGGGTCCTCAGAACTACGTTTAGGCCTGATTCAAACGACAGTATGTCAGAACCCCGTACGATATCACCCTAGCTCTGCGGTTGCCTTAATGGGTCCCGGCACTCTGATATCCGGTTGACTCTACCAGTTGCAATCTTGGCATATAGGCTGAAGAAAAAATAAATTCACTCATTTCTAGGGTGAAGCTGAAAAAATGCAATATAAATTTCTTTCCCACAATGCAAATTTCTAATAGCGAGTCCCCAGAATACATACTAAAAGTCTCCAGAAAAATCCAAGTGGTGAAAATATGACTAATTTTTCAAATAAATCCAAAGGCCGCCAATCCAAGGATTTTTACAAGGATTTGTTGTTGTATTTCTTATCTACAATGAATATTTTGGCACGCTATAATGCCTACATTGTTTTTTTGGTATATTTTATAATACATGTATATTGGTCTGGTCCATTATACAGGGACACCATTCGTGGGGAGTCGTGCTTGACAGAAGGTTACTTAATGTGCAATAAGAGTTCCGAGAATGGCCAGCCATTCTAGATTTTTAGCACTGATTGTTGTTTATAGTTTGACTTATCTAAATAGATAGTTTTGGCCAGCCTAATTTACTAGCATTTAGTGGTTTAATTATATATTATTTGTCTTAATGACACCAACTAACATTCGTTGGGTAGAAGTATACCTAATCATAAATCCAAAATGTCCTCCAAATTCTCAATTTGACAGCAGATGTCAAACTTTCAATCGTTATATAATATTACACCTACCAGACCAAAAACACATTAGATTTGGTTTTAACTATCACTGGCTATATAATGCGTAGAGCAACCCCAACTCCATCTTACCCCCTCTCACACACACAAAGACAAACACACAACCAACACAAAGACACACACAACCTCGCACACAGGGTCAAAAGTTATCTTTTTATCTTAAAATTTACTATACTCTTCACCTTCATGATAAATTTTGTTCATAGTTGAATATTGAATAACTTTGTCCGGTCTTTGGGGCATCAATACAACTGGATAGTTGTTCTCCCAACATCATTACCAAACACATGTCATACAACCTAAACGTTTGATTCTCATTGAAAACCTATATAAATAAAACAAGTTTTTGTTCAATTGTAATCCGTTTTTTTATTGTGAAAAAAAAACCCTTGGATTTTCATTGGCAAATTCTGGATTATCACCGATATACTACATCTTGGAAACTACAAGCTTGGACGAACAGGTTGGCATACTTTTCTTACCGTACTGTAAAATCGCCCCCCTCTCCCCCGGTACAATGTTGAAACCTGAAAAGTTGTGTACGTGCGCCTACAACACTCAACATTGAATTGGTGGAAGGGGCGGTTTTAATGGATTACAAGACTCAAGCTAATACCCAAAAAGTTTAATTCATACTTTCAATAAATGACCGATTAGGTAAGTGTTACAGAGAGCAAATTTTCAACCAAGGTTGTCCAACTACTTTTGTCCAGATGTAGTAATAGTTTTTCCATTGAAAAATCTTTTTTTTAATTAAAAAGCAGTATTTCTCGCCAAGAGAAGAATTCACCTTTTTCAAACACACCAAGATACCCGAGTTTTCATCGAGGATCCAGTTGTTATAGACTGATATCCAAGTTTTTCAACGGTAAACCAGGATATTCAAATCGGATTCCAATTTCTTCATCTTGAATTATTTTTCGATTCAAAAAGCTTTTCCTTCGACGATATACTAACTTACCATCAAGGATCCATAGTTTTTCAATTGAAATCGGAGACTTAAAAAAAACCGCACAGTCATCAATGAGTGGCTAATTGTGTGCGGTTCTCTGAGTTCGTTGAGGTGACCCCTGCTTTTCCTATCAAGGAACAACCTTTGGCTTGCTAGATAGGCTGCTTAGGTTCAAGGTAAAGACGACCATTGCTCAGACATCTGGCGTTGGTCCAAGATGATCCATAGGGATGTGGCGACTGCATTGGATCATGGATTGGGGTAGCACAGTGATCCATGGAACTCTCCTCTGATCCGTAAATAGTGTTGGTAGGAGGTAGTTCCATGTTCGTCACACTTCTTGGTGACCTTGATCGTCTGAAGGTTCCTCCAAGGTTTGCAGGAGCTATTATTTTTGTGCCATACAGAATTGGAAGATTTCTCCAAAAAGTCAACTACTAACAAGTCTCATTGTAATCATTCAGAATGAACATTAATCTTGTGTGAATGTACACTGTGACTCCATACTGGTGCGCCATATTCGCAGCAGTTGAGTATGCAAAGCAACATTGATGTGTGTAATTTGGCAAAGGATGCACTCCATCACCCCCTAGCCTGATGATCATGACTAGATAGTCTTTAACTTTTTCTTCTGTTGTTATCATAGACTATCTATCATGACGAGTGTGTGTAATGAAAGTTCCATTTAAGCCAAGATACCCAGACAGCTTCTGCTCTACCTTTATTAACAGTGGCAAAGTGGCTTAAAATATTCATTATTTTGCAATAAAGGTTATATTGTGGGCATTCTTGAGAGTCTTCTGCCTCATTGAGAACCATTTTTCCAGATTTTAAAATTCACATTATGAAATGTTCAGTTTCAGGTGAAACTTACCCTTGTTGTCTACATTGGGCTTGCCCAAGTTGGGCAAGCCTGTGGTACATGTTGACATTGACTTTTTGGGAACAACTTGATAACACCATCGGTTACAAATTGGTTGAGACAATTAATTCTACAAGAGCTCTAGAGATGCTATGTATGTCAAAAGAAAATTATTTTTTCTTTTATTAGGGAATATACATCCAAAACATCTCAACCCTTAAATGGCATTGGACACTTCCACAGAACATTGTAACTTATGGCAACCAAATATTTATGTCCAAATTTTAAAAGATGATGCCAGAATTTAACAATTATTGGAACTATCCAGGCCCCCCTGGAAGCCTTCTGAGAGGTTACACGAGACTGAGTCTTGGCAGCAACTGTTTTGGTGTGTTTGATGGAAGTACGCTGAGGTCAATTATTAGACAATGTTCTTTGGATCGCGTGACAGTTTTTTCCATCTATCTAGATATGTTTAATTGCTATTTTAGCGCAGTGGTTTGGCAAGTGGAAATAGAGCCGACAGTCGTGGGTTTTGCTGAGTTTCAGTGCCATCGGTGGAAGAATTGGCTTCCGTGTAGGTCTTTTGATGCCCCTTAAAGCCACCAGGCCTCAAAGGAATCAGCAGCTACTCCAAATGCCGTATCGTCTGCATAAGAGTACTGCAAGGAACTCCCCTTGGCATATCTGAGACATAAAAGTTGAAGATACTGGGTACCATGACATAACCTTGTGGGACACCATCCGAAGTTTGGGCTTTCCTATTGCATTTGCCCATTGTATGTCTCAGAGGACGAAAGATGCCTGACAAGCTTGACATCATGGAAGATTTTGGGTAGCTTAAGGTAGAGACCTCAATGTCAGACTGTATCACACTGCTCAAAAACTTCTTCTGCTCTTCTTGAAAGCTGTCTCGATATCATTGGCAAGTTTTTGCTATCTGATTCTGTTTGATTACCACTTTGAAAGCCAATTTGGGTGGATGGTATTTGCCTTGATCGTACATTGATCCTACTGAATATATCTCCCAGCAGCTTGGTGGAAATTATATGTGTGAGTAGCAACGGAGATGGGTCCTGAACTCTTGGGCTCGCGTGCGGTTTCTTGGGCTCCAGGATTACACTGACTTTGAGTCACATCTTTTGAGAGAATTGTTGATGATCCCATAGAATTAGAATAAAGAATTTGAGCCATCCGCACAGCTTCGGGTGCCTTATGCTTCCAGAATTCTGTACTGTCATTGCCATGAGCTTTCCCATTCTTGAAAATGTTGATTGCTTCGGTGATCTCATTACAGGTGGATGGTTAAGACATGGGACTCGACGTTGGAGAGGTTAATAGAAGTTGATAAATCTCGTCTTCGGTTACAGCACAAGCGTAGGGCATTTTGCATGTAGGTTGTGGTCCTTGCCACTTTCCATTTGTGAGCGTATTGAGACGATGCAATGTGCAGAGACATGACGCTGCTTAACTGGCAAGCTACGACCAGTTAGCTTTTGTTACGTGTTTCATGCCTTGCACCTGGATTGTTAAGGTTGACATAGGAATCTCCCCTCGTCGCATTCCTTGTCCCAACAGGGGGTGTAGGGGTTTCTGCATCTTGAATACGGTGGGACCTTGGTTTCCTAACCGGACAATCCTTTTTTTACCAAAATTCCTATCCCACAATGGGCGAGCCAACGATGTACTAGTAGATAAAATAATAGCGCATATATATTCTATGGGTTTTGTGTCATATACAGGCATTTTTCTGTCATATAATACTGTGCGAAAACCGTTTGCTGTACAATACATTTTACCAATAACGATTACTCTTTGATTGCCTTGTATATTTTTGCGGCCACAAATGTGCGCGTATGTTTAAAGGTGAGGGCGCTACTAACCCGCAACGTGCATGGAGTGATCATTCTACACATCGTTAGGTGCATGTGGGATAGAAATTCGGCAAAAAAAAAATGATTTCCGGTAGCCATAGGAAACCCAGGATCCACGTATTGAATGTTTAGCTGCTTTGGTGGAGCATAGAACAGAATTCATAGTCTGTCTTTGATTATAAGACCGAAAGCCAGGTTTGGCAGCTAGGATGACAATTCACTAATGAGTTGTTTGAACTGGGCCACTTGGCTTTCCTGAAGTTCCATCTCTTTTTGTAAAGGCCGGAGTGTGACCTTGATGTCACGATAACCCAGATAGGACAGTGGCCTGATCTCAGGTGAATCTAGGTAGAATCTTTCTGAGCAGCGGATTGGATGTCTGGTCACTGTTGACAGGTCGGGAGAGGTACACGCCCAATGATGCTTGAGTAGAAGGCAGGTTGACCCTTACTATCAAACAGCATTTGGCGGTGTTAGAATAGTCCTTCTCCCACCAGAAATAGATATTATTAATATTTTATTACAGTGCCTACTTTTCAGCCACATGGGTTACACAAGTCACACTGCTTACACAAGTACCATAGATCTTCAGTAGAAAATAGATTAATATGGAATATAATTTTAAAGCCATCACAAGTTGTTTGTCAACAATTTCCTTCCCCTTTTTTTTTTCACAAAGTTTTGATCAAAATAAAGGGTAAAGACTTTAGAATTGACAGTCATTTGGGTTTATTCAAGGTCTAGCTACTCTGTATAGCATGTAAAGTATAATCCCTATGAATTGTAAATTTATGTACTGCAAAGCTATCTAGGATAAGAAATACCCGCAAAAATTAATAAAACTGAAAAATTGGGGCCATTTTGAATTTATTTCAAATTAGTTTATGCTTCCACCAATTAGGTTACGTATTTCTATACAACGTATAAAGCATAATATACTTATTTAATGTAAAAATATTCATTTTATTGGGCCGCAACAACGAGCAATTAGGACTACTGATATAACAAAATGAATGTAAACATAGGATTGGCGGCCATTTTGGAATTTATTCAATTAGGCGTACTTCCACCACTTGGATTTTTTTTTGGACTTTTATAGTCATTCTGGGGACCTTATATGAATCATTGTGTGAAATAAAATTCTATGGCCAATTTTTTTCCAGGTCATATCACATATTTACCAGCCTATTACGTCAGCCCTTAATGGTAAGTATAACGGAATTATGGTGATATGACTCTCACTCTCCCCCCCGGGAGCAGGGGATCCATTACTTTTGTATGTTTTTGCTCCTCCTTCAGGTTACATGTGTCAATGTTGAATTATTGTTTCTTCTTCTTTCTTCTGTTTTACTTGTTTTTGTAACTCTTGGGTTACAGCGCCTTCGGAATAGGTTTGCCTATATGATGGCACTTTATAAATGCTATTATTATTATTATAAGTTCTGCTTGTTTATTGTACTTGCTTGCTGCTGTTGTTTTTTAACACCCTGAGTACATTTTTTCATGCAGAAAATCATTTGGGATTTTGCTATTTACCATATAATCAGTGTTGGAAATAACATGAGTTGCATTAAATTCCAACATTCCGTTACCACAAAAACAAATCAAGCAACACATGATGTACAGTGCTGTAAATATTTATCAGAGTGAAAATGCCATGGCAACACTGCTTAAAACACCAATCTTGGTCTTTAAGGTTCATGGACTTAAAGAGATTTCACATATCAGGTGTCCCTAAAAAATCATAAGTACTGATTTTTGCCCTGATGCAAATCTTCCCATCCAAAATATCCCCATCTGAAGGATTAAGCTGATAAATGATTCTTTGGTACAAATATTCTGAAATTTCTAATTTTGTATAGGAGCAAATCTTCCTCTCTTTCAAGACATTTCTGTAACCAAATGCAAGAAATCTATTGAGTGTCTAATCTATATGAAATTTCTATTATGACAAAATATTTGGGTGCCTCAAATTCTCTTGTTGCACCTTTAAAAAGAGACTGCTATGATCTGTTGATCTCCTCTGAATTGTCTGTATTTTTAAAGGGGAATTTCCTAATATTCAAGCACCATCAGGTTTTATTTATGGTTCACTAAATATTGTGGATCACAAAATGCACCTTTGAAGGTGCATTTCATGATTTTAAAGGTGTACTTTGTGATTTTAGCACACTGTTTTCTTTGCGGTTCACTTGAACTTTGTGAGATAAGCTCATTCCCAAAATTGAAGTTGATACCAATATTGCATTTTATCAGTGGTATAATGACAATCAAATCTGCATATGACAGCATTCAAGATCTGACTTGCGTTTTGGCGGACACGGGTGTGAAAAAATTATTTAGATGTGAAAACAACTAGAAATGTTGATTAATGTAATATTTTCTAGGGTAAAATTACATGCAGTTTCTGATTTTGGCCCTTAAAATGGTGAAAATTACACACTTTTTGAGATATAATCCATATTTTGGCCGATTTTGGCCAAAATTTGGCCTTTTTGAGTGACAAAAATTTTGACATGTCTATTTGAAATGACCATATCTACAACAAAAAATAACCCCAGTTGTTATTTTTCAATTTAATGTTAAATTATTCACATATCTTTACAATAAAATAGTTTGCATTGTTCAAACTACCTCCTGTTTTTGTTTAGAGCTTCTTGAAATTGTATGTCGGAGTGACAAAATGGTACGCAAAATTTGAGGTTTTTGTCCATTTTCAGACTTCAAATGACCATAATTTCACAGAGGTATACCCTAGAGAGATCATTTTTGTGTCATTTTGTTCAGAAATGCAATAGCAAAACACAGGTAGTAAGTTTGAACAGAAAGCTCTTTAGTAAGAAAAATTATAATGCAAAATGTTACCCTACCCCTTAATTTTCTGCAGGTGTGAAAAAATTATTTCGATTTGATAAAAAAAATTCAAACTCAAAATTTCCAGGGATTATGGGATTTAAAATATGAACTTGTTATGCCCAATACCTCCCCCTACAACAGGTTCATGTTTATTTAGACCTAGGACTCCTCATTTTTGAGTTGAATTTTTTTATCAATCATTCCGGCAATAGGTCGTTTAATGTACAAAAGCATCTATATCACACCAAATCCACCTAAAATACCAGCAGAGACTAGCTGACTTAGGATCAGAATGAATTATTACAGTTATTTAAACATATTCCAAAGTAAGAATACCCTTACTTATGTTTACTATGGTTATAATTTTGACAGGTTCAGTAAAAGTATTGTTATTCCTAGTTTTAGCATGTTGTCTCTTTTTCCCTATTCGGATATCATGGAGGTTTGTATTTTGAGTTATAGCATTTAAGGGGGAGGTAATTTTGCATTTCTAATGCCAGATTCAGTTTTCTACACAAAATTTCACCCCAGAAGAAGTTGTTTTCATTCAAAATTCTTGAACTTCAGCTTTTACTCATTTTGTCCTCCAAACGCAAGTAAGATCTTAAACACTGTCATATAGTATTAGGTAGACAATCAATACTAAGGTTAAGGTTTTAATTGATGCAAAAATCTCAAGTTATTTGAGGTAAGTCTGATGAGGAGGCTGTGGATTTCAGATACCCCTTCAATGAGAATAGTTCTGACAAGAAGCTGTTAAATTAAGGCCCATTCATAGTTCTTCTGCATTTGCAGTGCAGTAAGTTGTATTGTCGATATTATCAATCACTTTCAGCCACGACTCAACGCAGCCCACTGTAGATGAGCTCAGTTAAATCTTTGACCTATGTGTAGTTGTTCCAAACCATGATTCAAACAAGCCGAACCATTGAAAACTGAAAAACTAACTACACTTTTAGAACTCTATTATTAATGTTTTAATTTGTTTCCTTAAAGTAGGTTGAAAAGAGTAGGTGTAATTGTTGCACTTTTCCCAAAATTCCTTTCTACCTTAAGGTCACGAAGTCCAGACGTGTAATAATATTCAATTTTAAATTCAAGGAAAATTATGTTGTGACTTATGTAAAGCTGTAAAACCAAGAATGAATTGAGATCAAAATAGCCAGGCAGTGGCAGTCAAGAAATCCTAAATTTTGACAGTGCCATTGGTTTACCATGCAATAAAGAAACCTTGATGAAAAATTCCGAATTATCATGTGAGTGAAACATGAGTGCAAGAAGGTCGTAAGTGCAATAGCTGCCATTTGTCATCACTTTGCATCAAACATACTATTATGCCAAGTCTTTGGTCAGTGGCTCTTGAAATGGTTCTTCAGGCAACACAGTCACCTGAAGATCCATTTCAAGAGCCACTGACACAAGGAAAGATGAATTGAGCTATCCTAATACATGGCAGCACACAGATGTCTCACATGGCAGTATTTCACTTATGACCTTATTTTACTCCCATGACAAAATATGTTATCAAGCTATATTTTCTCATTCAAAGCCACTGTGAATTCCACTATAAGGGTTATTTTTTAATTTACATGTGAATAACGAACAAGGACAAGGTTGAGCTTGTATGTAAATAGTGTACACTGAACAAGGTTACAGGATCGCCTATGCCCAGTTAACATATAATAATAATGGTAATAATGATTTTCATGTATAACACGCATGTTACCGAACTACAGGCATGATTGCCAATTATTATTATGCTGCCATCAGGAAATTATCACTATCATTTCTCTTCATCTACGTGGCAGCTGGCTAAGCACACAATCCTATCAGCACTTAGATTGTAATGTTCCCAATAACAGCTACCTGAATATAGCTGGATCGATGATGTGATTGAGCCTAAGTACCTTGCCCAAGGATACAAATGTGTTGGCCGCAGCGGGACTCGAACTCACAATTTAATGATGTAATGATCACAAGTCCTGCACTTTTCCACTGGACCACACTAAGATCAGCTTGTGGTATTGATATCCATTTAATTCATTTTGGGGTTTCCACTTTGAAAGATGCATGGCTGCCATCATCTGAAAATAGCCACTGTTCCCTGGTATAATCAGTAAACCAAAGTTGATAGGGCTGTCTACGCTGACGTCACAGTTCGGCCATTTTGAGGTACGGGGAAGTTATAGAGCGGCCATTTTGTGGTGATGATTCCCATAGGCCGCTGTGTAAACTGGCATAAAATGTGCCAAATTTTTACCTGAAGTGATAGCAAGAGACTGGAATGGTAGCCGCTAGTTAGGAAATAATATGCACATTTTAGAATGCCTATTCATTTCACTTGCATGGTAGAAACAATCCAAAGAAATGGTCATAAAGGGTGCCAAACGCAAACGGCCTCGTAGAAATACACGTTTGTTTATCACCTCAGATTAACCAGGGCTGCGATGAACTAAGATTCGGATTTATTAAAAAGTATGTATAGTGTTGTGTGTCGCGGAGTGATACTTCGCAACGTGGGCCGGTGATAAAGGCTAAGCACTGGCAAGTGACCCGGATGAGTAGACAGCCCTATTGCAAAGAGCCTGGAGTTACCCTCAGGGTAGAAACCAAGTCCTAGAAATAGCTGTCACATGACTTAAAAGGTGAAGGTAACAGAAATATTGTGCAACATCGCATTACATAAGTTCCTCAGCAGTAACTTTTAGTGTTTAATGGCTGATTTAACTAAGAGTCTGCTTCCAAGCAAAATTGGCCTTGAAAAAAAGTTTATTCGCATATCATGATCGGTTTTGCCCACACAATCTCATCAACTAGTATGGTGCAAGCGAGACACTCCTCGATCAATAAAAGAAGAGGGAGAAAAAAATGCAATAGAACAGATAACAGTATTTCATAAATTGAATGTCATTTTCCAGTCTGGTGAATTGAGATGACATCACGCCAATGTTGTTTGTGACAGACAGTGTATGTTATTGTCTGGGTAGAGCTTGATTGAAGTTGTAGTGATTCGTGATACCAGCTAAAAATACAGGGTACACAACCGTCAGACTGTGCATAAACATTGGTGGTGGTAACGTGGGATCCTCTACATTAAATAAGTCAACATTTTTGTCAGTGTTGGTAATTGAGAAAGTCAATTGTAAGGAAGAAGTTGGGAGCATGTCTGGTCTTTTTTTTTTTTTTGGCCCCTCACAAAGGCTGATGTCTTGATTAATTTTCAACAACTAAATATATGTGGGTTGTCTGTGTTTTCTTGTGTGTGTAGAGGAGGTGTGTTTCAGACATTGTCTTTTAAGGTGCTTGACTTTGATAAAGCGCTTGTGCATGCATTAAGTGCTTTATGTGAGTACGATTTAGCGCGCGCCTAAACCAGCGTCCTGCTGTATTGCACTACTGGTCGTCCATAACGCGTCCGTTTAAAAATGAAGGATCTGTGACCAAAAACCCGAGATAATTTCAATTGGTGATTTCTGAATGGGGAGCACTCCCATTTAGAAGGTGATGCATAAGCTATTAAAACCCCATTTTCATCAACATTGTTACCCAAAGACCGCAGTTTTTAAAGATTTACCACTGTCACCCAAAGACCTCTATATTTTTAGAAAATTTTGCAAAGCTTTCACCTAAAGACCCCATTACTAAAAAAAATTTAACAAATTTGTCACCCAAAATAATAACTCATATTTATGGCCAATTTGGCTGTCTCTCATTCTATTTTGTACATGTCCTTTATCAAATACCCTGGGTTTGAAAGAGCCAGCCTTATACCCATATCCATTTTATGTGTGAACCCCCCCCCTCTTTCTCCCATGAGTTAATGATAACCAGAACACACAAGGTCAGTTCATGTCAATATATATACATACATAAGTTGCTGAACTGTGTCCTTGGGGGGATGAGTATAATGTACCTCAGTGTACCTTGTACCTGTAAAGGACAACTAAGGATTAGCATAAATTAATTTGTGTTGTAGTTGTTTACCCTTACATTTACCCTTACACTGATTTTGAATTCGTATTCAGAAATATTAATTGTGTGTTTGCTTGGTGATAGGCTGGAAGTGTACGGTCTCGAATCGGGTGTCATGCTCGGTAAACTTGAAATCGACAACGACTTGCGTTTACACTCACAAAAGTCGTAATACAATAACGACTTATTCAAATTCACCTCAAATGAATGATGATAAAGTCATCATTGAAATTCGACTTTTTGAATTGTGTCCTAATTACGACTGTACCTGTTTACACTTACCACGGAAATGAATTCTATTACGCCCTAAGTGAATTCGATGACGACTTTTGCCCAGTGTAAACGCCCTACAACAGTCTCTGTGCAACTGGAGTGTAAGCTCACACCTGCTGGTAAAGAATACATATATTCAATTTGTGTGTGATGTCCTAGACTAGCTCTCATGACCTTTGGTTTAATGAGTACATTTCAAAATGATGGCTGTTGATCGAAATTAAGTTCAGGCGTTATTTTGGTCTCGCCTGAGCACATTCGTAAGATAACTTTCTATATTATGTATGTACAGAAGTGTTATGTAGTGCTTTTGGTTTGTTTAATTGAATTGTTATTGTTTGAGGAGTTGGCCTGTCATGCAATCAAACTTGGTCAGAAGATCCACCGATACAGCTTCATGGGGTGTGGCATTAGGCATCACTTAGTGGTTATTTTCTTTATACAAATTATCAAATTCTGGTGCTTCTGCAGTATGTGCTGATGTACCTTGCATATCATCATCTCCAACAGTGTACATAAGATCTTCACTGAGTTTTTATCAGTGGTCATTTAGAGGTCATATGGGGTCAAATGAGGTCAACTTTAAAACTAGTTCAAATGACGGAAGTAGTTCATGCTGACTGCATTGAAGCATTTTTAAAAGGTTAGTAAATGGTGACCTTTTAAAGGCACTATCAGTGATCTGCCGAAAAAGAGTTTAAATTTGCAGGAATAGCTTAAAAGTGTAGGATAAGTCTGTAGAATTCTACTAAGTTATTTTTTCCAATTGAAAAACTGATAGAAACGGAAGAAAACAGCAGTATTCAAAGATATGAATCTCCATTGAATTATGTGTTGTAGTAAGTGTCCGAACGGACAGTAATGACTAAAATATCCAGTTTTGTCCTTATTAGGCTGCTTATGGGCTTATCACTTGTAGGTTATGTTAGGACACCTATACTTGTTACAGACATGCAAAAATCTGATTTTTATGATTTTTTCAATTTCCTGTTTTAGCAAATCACTGATAGTGCCTTTAATGGTTGAGGTTAAAGGTAAAAAATAAGTTCAAACTTTAAAAGTGCTGGAACACTCAATACAGTACAGCGATTACCATCCTACTTGCCTCCAATAATGATTGAATAAAGTTAATGATTACCCTATCTCTGTGGCCTACAGTTGTGAGGTTAAAAGTCAAAATTGAGGCAAGCCTTAATTAATGAAATTGTACAAATACCTGTCATTATATTTGTTTCAAAAATGCTTCAAATAGTGGTTTCTGTGGGGTTTCAGGTAGGAGGAGGGAAGGGGATAAAATAGCGTTAAACTTAAAAATGCTCATGATAAACAGCACCATTAAATCTGTGGATTGCAGCAAATGCTTTCCATTTTGATTAATGATCACAAATGTGGAATAAGATCAAAATAGCTTAAAATTGTAACAATGCACTGAGATAAACTTTGATTCACATTCTATAAGGTCCAAAGTTAGTTTCATAAAAATGAAAAATATATTAGAGGTAACTTTTCCTTATTTCTCCCTCGACTTTATTAGTAACAGTGAGACAGTCTTGTATGTTAAGGCTAAACACATTAACAATCAATTACGATTTCCCGAATATGCACTCAAGTTAGTATATTTTAAATTCTTTGCAAATGAACATCTGGAACTGTATTTTCCTTCTAATTTATCATTAATCAAATTTGCTACATGTGCAACCAATTTCCCATGCGATATTTTAAGGTACTGTTTGCCTGGTAAAGCATGATTCATATTCCTTCATGTGTTTCAAAAATTAACATGTGAAGAACTCAGCCAGGTGGTGAACACTTTAAAACATCATGGTCCTTATGAAAACAGCTAAACTAAAAGAAACTAAAAGGGGTTTAGGTTCACTTTTCCACAAAAGGTCCGCTCTTTCCAAAGTTCCACACCCCCATAAATAATCCTGCGTATGGCTCTGACCTTATTCATTCCTTGAATCATAGCTGCACTGATCTTAGCATTTGGTCTCAAGCATTCACACATCAGGTAACCTAACAGATCAATAGCTCAGTAGCGTACCAACCAGGGGGAAGTGGGTGCAAGTTGCCCCCTCTGGCTCAAAAAAGCGGGACTATATGGACCAAAATATGCATTTTCGTCCGTCTTTTTGGCAAATTTTGACCAATTTCAGTCTAAATTTGGGCAAAATAAAGTAAATTCAGTGATTTTCGCATGCTACGCACACATTTCGTCAAGTTCAGACTTCATTGGAGCAAATCAGTGGGACGACTTACGAATTTTCCCCCCTCTAGTGGGATGCCTTGGAAATTTTGCCCCATCTGGATCGACAGCATTGGTACGCCACTGCAATAGCTATATTGAATGATGTACCGGTCACCATTCTTGTGGTGATAGAGGTGACAGATATGTCATGGGGGAAATAAAATAAAAAACAAAATTATGTGCAGCCAAAATATAGTAGCTCATTCTTGATTTGGGAGCAGAAATTATGGGAAATCTGAACTTATAATTTCTAGATATGAGGTTGGATGGTTCAGGTGGTTGCTTTTATGTAGCCTGAATAGTTTTTTCTTTACCACACTTGCTCTTTAGGATTAGGATCATATCTCTGCCCAACCCTCCAAATTGTAGACAATCATCCAAATAATGTATTTGCATTGACACTCTCCATTCAGCAGCTGGTAGCCACGTCCACATACATTGGGACTGATTGGCCACACAAGAATGTTGTCTACCTATGGAAACAACATGTTCCATAGTATATGGTTGTACCTTTCTTATCTTTGTACAATGTTATGACATTAATATATTACTGATTAATTTATGATCAAAGGGAAAAAACTAATAATTCAGTTAACCACTTTGTATCCAGCAATTAGTTTTAAAGAGACACTGGCACATTTGAAAAATAGTGCGCCCTCAAGATTTTTCAAAATCGATATTTTTGCATGGTTGTAAAGCTTTTATATACAAAAGTCCTCACCCGAAATGATTAAGACCAAATCAGCTTCCTTATGGGTAAACGGAACGATTTTGTAATTTAACGTTGCCGGCGACGCGAAATTCAGCAGACGACGAAAATGGCGTTTAACACAAAACACGCACGCCGTATGCATGTTTCCCACGCTATGCACACTGTTTGACCGGTCTATAATCTTTGTGGTTTTAATATCAGTGAGTACGAGTCAAAAATATTCATGTAATATACACATTTGTTGATTAAAGTTATGGAAAACTTAAAAGTTAGCCTACAAATTACCTGGATATCTTTATCCTCATATCAATGTCCCTATTTGTTTTGGGGTATGTTATTTTTATGTGTAAAATATATCTCTGTTCTTCCAATGGCCTAGACTATCATTTGAGAGCAAATTGAAGAAATTTCATATTTTGTGAAAATGACTGTGCCAGTGCCGCTTTAATGTCGCAGACCATTGAGCTGACTTCCACGAAGGTACAGTCTCCCATGGCCCTGTCAGGTCTGCACATTGACTGGCATATACATTCCTCACCCCACCGCTGCCACCAAATTTGTCACAGACCATTGAACTAAGTCTAATCACAATGTCCCTGTGTGGTTCTACGGCGGTACGGTAAGTACGTATAGCCTGTTTCTAAATTGAAAACGTAAATTGAAACCAGCGTTTGAAAATTCTCAAGACTGGAATAATACCGAAATGCATTGTGGGAAAAGGGATGCGGCCCGTAGCGATTGCGTGTTCACTTTTCCGTGTTTGCGAGCACCGAAGTACCCGACAAAAACGTTCAATTATCTCGCTAGGTTCTATAGGTTCAGACCCAATTACGGTACATATTTAAAACAAAACATAGTAATGGACCCTCTGATGCAAAAATCTCCATAGAACCCCTTCGTTTTCCGGAGATATTTGAGATTTAGTTTCATTTGCATGCATTCGCTATGACGGACTGATAACGTTAATCTCTTGCGCAGTACTAATTTAGATAATATTTTTTGGAGTCTGTGACACAGACTACACACTTTCCGCACCGCCGTAGTGTGGTTCATGACACAAGCTGACTTTTTGCCCTATTTTGCCTCTTATTACTGCCAAATTTAGTCATTTGCCACATTTGAGTTAACCTCAACCAGGCTCTCCTTTTCAGGTATATATCACTGAATGTCTTTTATAGTGTTATCCAAGGAAGTATTTGTTTATTTAATCTTTTTAAAATCTGGCTACTTTTCCACTACAATGAACTGGTCATCCTTGAGGGTCAGGTTAACATGACACAAATGGAAAATCAAAATATACAAAATTAACAAACTTTAATTTAAAAAAAATTGCGAAAGAACTGAACTCCTGAGAATAACCACTTTTCTTACAGTTTTTCTGATAGGCTTATTACATGATATAATATGATGTACCCCTTTGAGTCACCAATCAACATAAAACTTCTATATCGATATGCACCTTTAAGATTTTACTACCATGTCTTTGATTGGTTATTTATAGAGTTAAATGATGTAATTAGCCAATCAAAGTAGTGCTCATGGGGTTATAAGCAGCAAACAAGTACTTTGTAATGTGTAACCTGAGATGTCATTAAAATATGATACAGGCATGAGAAGTGGCAAAAGTTTATACAAAAGCAAACATTTCACAAAGAATACAATGTAAATAATCAAACCAAGTTAATGATCTTAAAGAAATGGCATTTTTAACTGATTTTTAACATTTGACAAATGTCTGTTGGAAGATCATACTACAGCCATGGTTCATCAAATGGCTGCCATCATCTACAATGGTTGAAAGGGCTAAGATGGAAGCCATCTCAAAGTCACTGACTTATGTGCTATAAACTATACAGAATCTACCAGGGTTGAAAGGGTTAAAATCCAACGTCATTGGCAGGTAAACGGTAAAAGAAATGCGATTGATACATAACGACCCGACCGCTGATTTCCCCGTTCTAAGTTACCTCATATTTCTAGACACTACCATGCCAACAGACATTGGTGTTAACTTGACAATACATCCCACCTCTACTACCAAATTTGATGTGGACAATCAGCCTAACTTGAATTACAGTGTTGAATGTCTGAGAATAGACTGTAGCAACTAACAAATAAGTTCATGGAATTCACTTTTCTTTGTGACAATATAGTTTATGTATATAAAATTAGCTTTTCCTTTGCCTGTTTGTGTAATTTTTTTTGTTATGATGATTTCTGATCCTGAGGAAGAACAGCTTTGATGAAGGTCCAATGAGGAGCAGCAAGGGCTCTCCATGAACCACCTTCATATCACACTCTATGCAGGGGCCTCTGATCCTGGGACCTCAACAGGAAGTGAGGAAGAGGCCCCCTCTCCTAAATCTGCCCATTGTGTTTGTAAATCTAGGAGTGACATGATCTGTACTAGTTAGTTTATACTTGGTTATCCCACTGCTGCCGCCAATGTTGTCTCCCATCCAAGTATTGGCAAAGTATTTAAACAGCTGGTCTTTTTTAGGCTGAGATACAAGGATGTAAAGGAAGTGTCTTCATACCAAGTTTTCCTTACTCAAAAAAAAAAAATAACTAAGTGTAATACAAAATACATTCACAATACAGACTTTTTTGGTGAAAATAATACACTGGAGGCACGAAGCCAAAAATTAGCCCACATAAAACTTTGGCTTTCAATTTCATTACTAAATATGCATAATTAGCTAACAGTAGACTTAGTACTGAGTTTCCAAACAGTTTTGTTTGTGTTTTCTTGTTATAGCCTTTACCAAAGTCACACCACAAACTGTATAGAGATAGCCTGGGGAAAAGACCATCTCCGGAGAAGACTTCAAAGGACACAAAAGTAGAGCACGGCTTTTCCATTTGCCAAAAGTTCAAGGTAAAAACTTTGTTCTATGCATGATTTTCTTGTTGTCATCAGATCTTCAGTTTTACTCGCATTTCATCTTTTCAATCACTTCCATTTATTTAAAAGCAATTTGGATGTCTGGATTGCTCATCTGATTTTGCTAAGAAAAAAATTAATTTAATTGTAGCTATTTCCCGCCATGACTGTTACATACAGCTGAGGATTTAATCCACCTAGCACCTATCAGATCAATATCCTAAACATGTCTATAGAAAACAAAAGCAATGGTATGGCTGGTATGTGAGTTGCTGACTATGACTGCTACATGAAGTTGAGGTATTAATCTACCCAGCACCTGTCAGATCAATATATTTAAACCTATCTATAGAAAACAGCAAAAGCAATGGTATGCGAGTTATTAACCACATGCTTTACAAAATCTGCCAAAAAGCATGCCAAATGCACAATGAATGGCCACCAGCTAGTAGTCATGTTTTGAGGAGTCCAAGTGTGTGAAAATATCGGATCCAAAACATGATAATGATAAAATTGGATGATTTACGCCCAATATTTATATAATATTGGATGGCTGAGGTTGATAACAAAAAATATCCACCGAGCCTAGATCAAATATCGGGCGAGTCAAAGACGAGCCTGATATTTTCTTTGCGAGGGCGATATTTTCTGTTATCAGCCGAAGCCATCCAATATTATTATTATTATGCAAGAAGAAGCTGACTTGACAAAAATAGTTTGAAAATGGCTTCAAAACTAATAAAAACAGAGTATTTGCTTGACGAGTTGCATGACCGAATGCCCAATATTTTTGCGTATTGTGCAGTGTTGGGCGGTACGCGCTAATCGCACTGTGTTATTGCACCACAGATGCATAATAATAATTGGTCTCGCTAAGAGTTTTAAAATATTGGGCTCGATTGCATCTCGCCCAATATTTTTGCAACTCATAGCTCGACCAATTAATTTGGGCTTAATCGATCCAATTTTATATCATTATTATGTTTTCAGAATCTTCCATCCTATACCTTTGTACACAGTTTTTGAGACCATGACATGAGTTTTAAAAGACCAGGACATGAGTTTTTCTGGTGTGTCATTGGTGTAAGATATTCATGAGTTAGACTAAAGACCAAGGGGGTGAAGCCCATTCAAAACCAGTCGTCCGTGCTGGGCGCTGACATTTTGAATATTGCACGGAATAATTATTAGTTTGGGTGCTTGTATACACACATAATGTCAATTCGATACAAACAATCCGCCAAAATATCAGTTGTTGGATGTTGGGTGCTATTGGGTGGTTAAATTTTGTCCTACCCATGGCCACACAACGAATGAAATGACACGTCAGTCGTCTTGATTTAAATAAACCGCCTCAATGAATACATCTTTTCACCTAAGCGCGCATTGCATTATGAGAAAAAAGAGTATCTAAGCACAATGATCCAGGTGCACTATTATTACACCTGGCCACCTCTAACACATACATCAATTTGTATCACTACTGATTAGTGTATATGCAAAGCGGCACCCACAGTATGTGGAAAAAGCGGAGGCAGCCATTGCTTTCTATTGTTGGTACTCTATGTTCTCTTTGTGGTCGGCAAAACATGCGAGGCGATGAATTTCTAAAGATTACGTAACGTTTTGCCTCTATCTATATAGAACCTCTTTGGTAAAGACTCTTTTACGGAATAAAGCTGTACAATCCTTGTAATCCTTTGATCCTCTTTATAGAAGATTTCATGCTAGGCTAATTTCATGATGTCTTACATCAAGGATGAACCGTTTTTCTGGGAGGCTACTGATTGGTTGAAGTACTTTAGGGATGCTCCATTTTGAGGGGTGTGATGATTTTGGGTCTTTCTCTCTCACTGTTGGGATTTTTTTGGTGGTTCCTGATATCTTCTGGTTCCATTTCTTTTGTGGTCCCTGGTGTCTACTGGTTCCATTTCTTTGGCGGTTCCTGGTGTCTACTGGTTCATTTTATTTGTTGTTGGTAGTTCCCATTAGTGGTGTTTACTTGTTCCACTTCCTTTTCAGGTGCTTTGTGTCTAAATTTTCTTTTCACTAATGTTATAGGATGTACATGTAGTTACTCTGAACTTGAAGACAGGTCAAGCCTGCTTCACTAGTTTGGGTTATGTACGTCAGATTCTGAAAACATGATAATGATAATATTGGATGATTTTTATTGCAGGATACAAAAATTTATCAGTCTCGCTATGAGTTATTGGGCTCGACTGCATCTCGCCCAGTATTTTTGCAACTCATAGCTCGACCAATTAATTTGGGCTTAATCGATCCAATTTTATATCAGACTTGGGCTTAAGGTGCAATAGGGGTTCCTTCATATGTGAATGATGTCAAAGGTTATGGACCAAGGTCAAAGGTCGTCTGAGGTCATGTTCCAGACTGCCATCTTGCCAGGGGATGATGCAAGGCTTATCCTTTTCACATAGTATGCAGACTGTGAGTATGAAGGTCTTAATAGGCAAGATCTGAGTGAAGATCTTAATATGCAAGATCTGAGTGTGAAGGTCTTACTATGCAAGATCTGAGTGAAGATCTTAATATGCAAGATCTCAGCACTGTCTTCAGTGCAAGATATGAGTTGAAGCTCTTCAATGTGCAGATAATGGTTTAAACCTCTTAAGATGCAAGATCTGTATAATGTTTGGACCAGAACCTTTACTTCCTTTTCCATGAACCACAATTTCTCTTCTCGCATCCTATCCTCCTCCTCCCTCAAAAAAAAAGCAATTCTGACATAAAGACTTATATTATCCGTTTATTTTTGAAAGCCCAATGTCTCTAATATTGATTAATATTGGACTTTTTTTTTGTAGCCGTTGCTGTACATAGGGTGCCTTGAGTATCCAGGAGGCTTGTGGTATCGGAAAGGCAAACAAGAGTATTTGAGACATTGCCCCCAACTCTCAACACAGAATTGGAACCTAAGATAATCAATTGAGAAAGAATAAGCCAGAACCACACGACTTCCATCCACCATCCGATTTAATCTGTTGATCCATTCACCCGCACAAAGGAAGGCATTCAACAGATGGACTCCTTTAATCGTAATCTCTCTAAACCGCAAATCGATGAATCGGCGAGCATATATTGCTTGGAGAATCTTTGGAAACTCGTGTTGGAACAACGCAAAAGGTTTGAAAGTATATTGAATATTACAAAATGTTCCGGCTTCTCCAGTGTGTATTTGTTTTTTTGTTTTTGTTTTAGATACGCAATGTATGACATCCTAATGCGTTCACTTTAAGGTTCTTAAGCCCGTCCAGTTGAGAAAATGAAAGAGGAAAGTTTTGACTCATTTGAACGTGTGACGCGTTTTCCATGTAATCTGCCATATTTATTTGAGTATTGAAATCCAGCATGTGTCACTTGCTGATTCGCTGTTCACGACGACCCGGAATCTTTACTGCAATGAAGAACAACCACGAACTGGCAAATTTTTCTTGGAGCTAGAAATAGGATAGGATTATCCTCGAAGGGCCACTTGTGAGGATATGAAAAACAATTGCAATATGGTGTTAGATGATTGGTTCAAAGCAAGTGGATCATTGTGGTTCCTTATCTATTCTTCCATGGATAATATAGTGTTCATATACTGCAAATGTGCTGCTGTTGCAGTTGCAAGGACAACAAGACTGAGAAATATTAAAATGGCACAGACGCATGACTGTTTTCTGACGCTGACGGCCATATTGCTAGGTGTTGGTTGAGCCTTCAACTACGCCCGTGAAATTATTTCTGCGCAGTAAGTCTACGGTCCTTCCAATTATGAGTCCAAATACGCCCATCAACTGACAGTCGATAACATGAATGCTGGTTAACTGCACCTTCTTGGAGGTCCCGGTTTTTGATGGCTTTCAGCAACTGAATTGAATGGCCTTCAATTGTATACGAATAATAACAATATCTCAATACCAGAATAACATGTATTTTTCCATGTTTCTAGTCCTTTTTTTCATCATTAATCCATTGTGCTTTTGTTCAGCTGTCCATTATAGTTTTACGAAGTGGTCACAGACCATTATTTAACGTGTGAATAGTCCTTGTAGAAATAAGGGGGAAAACCATTAGAACTAGATCTGTAGATCTGAACAACAGTCGAGAGTACTCATACCCGAAGTGACCCTTATGACCTTTAACCTCATGCCGAGCACCACTTGGTCAAGGGTCTCAAGCTGCTTCATATGCATAGCACGTACCATGCAACGTTGCTATAGCCATATGAAAAAAAGTTATATTTTGGGAAAGATTTTTCATATTAAGACCGAATACCCCCTTAATTTTTTTTTGTCTTATGCCAAACCCCCAAAGGGGCTGGCTTTTATTTCAAGACCACAACAATACAAAGACAAGTACATACACCAAAATTACAAAGACAACCAAGATATGGTGACAGTGGTGTATGGCAGAGAAAATAACTACACATGTATGTATACTTCAGCTATACATATGCTAAATTTTCAAAGCAAATTCTTAGAAAAAAAAATTATTTTAAAAACCTACTCTTAGACCACTTATCGAGTGAATCTCCAATTTCCCTTTCTGTCTGGCAAGGTTTTCTTCCAAGGAATATAATCCATCATAAATTCTTACAATACTCAAAGCAAGGGAAACACTTTTTTGTTATATAGATAAACCGGCGTGCAATGTAAACACTGGTTTTCAACCTACAATTCCTGACTATCAAAATAACCAAAATTTTTTTCATTACGTGAAACATCAATCAAAAAAGACATTCCACGTAATTTGAAACTCGTTCCAGAATCTCCTAACATGGTTCATTCACACATTTGGTTTAAAGATTCAATATGGTCTATTACCATCTTGTGACAGTTTGGCTATTGATAATGCCAATTCTATGTAACCACTTATTTGTTGGCAAGATGAGATGATTTATTCTCTGTAACCACCTTCAATCTTGAAGCAATTGTAACCTTCCATGGTAAGATAAAAAAAAATCCGTAACACTGAGACTCAATATGTAATTTTCCCTTAATTTATAACACTTTTTGGACATCAATATTTTTACTCACAAGAACTACTGGACTATCCTTAGATTTAATACGGTCCAAAGTAATAAAAAATCATTTATATAACAACCAATACCAAGATCACTATCAACCTCTTGGTTAAGTATACCTTCATGTTAAAATTCATGACGGCCATTGCCCTGGAATACATTCACAATGCTATACCACCTCAGATATTCCTTTACCTCCATACCAAAGTATCAAAGGTCCTATGTACCATTGTCTACAACAGATCCCTGATTTTAACAATACCACTTCATAAGTGATTTAGAAAACACAGATTTCTTCATCAACGGTACTCCACAATTATTCCAAATTATTTGATAACAAAATCGTTCATCACATTGTATGAGTTTGGCTTCAACTCTGACCAGAGTTAAAAACTTAATGGAAAATTGTGGAATATACCAATTTTAATTTATCCAATCAAAATTACATTTTATAAGAATTCAAAACCGCCAACTTTTCGTAACCAATAGACAGAATCATCTTCCATCCACCCTGACTAGCAGTCTGATACCTCTTGACCCAAATGCCAAATGAGCCTTAATTTTTGCATAAATATCAATCATTTTAAGGCCCCCGACATTATAGTCTTTGGCTGAAGAACAGACGCTTTTAATCCGATAAGGTTCCACCCAATAAATTGGTGAACTATGGCATTAACTTTTTCTCTGGATTGTCATAGGTGTTGGAATCATACTGTTCACATATAAAATTTAGAAAGTCCAAAGACCTTCGTAATAAGGATTTTACCAATGACCGTAGATCTCTACGCTTCCCTAATGCAATGTTTGATTCAGAGAATTAAATTTAATCATATAAAATTTAATATTAGCAGATCAATATCATTTGAAAAACAATCCCAAGCCCTTAATCTTGTTGTCCAGACAAGATTTAAAGGTTTATCAATTCTATTCCTATGCCTTCCTAACCATATAGCTTCAGCTTTATCCATATTAACCTTCAGGGAAGAACAGATATAAAACGTCATCCAGGATTTTAACACCTTTTGTGCAGATTTTACATCTTCTCAAAAACATGTAAGATCATCTGCATAGCATGAAATCCTTTGACTCATTCTGGATTTATCTGATACCCTTTTATTATCCTTTCCTCTCTGATATTTATTAATAACACTTCAATTGCATAAAATAAATCAAATTTAAACTTAACTGCTCATTCGCACTTGACGACCGCCCCCGCTTATATTAAAATATCCTGTTTGACAGACCATTTTCATGACAAACAACTTTGAATATCATTGTAAAAGGTAATAAATCCTCTTTTGCAGACTATCACTGAACTTAAAAGATTTAAAACGTTTAATAAAATCATGATCAATTAGTCATATGCTTTTTCCGAAATCTATATTAAGCAAAAGGCCTGGGGGGGAATGTATCAATTTTAGTAAAATCAAGGATATCCGACACGGTTCTCACCGCATCTCTTTCCAATAAAAAACATTTTTAACGAAGGCGCTTGCTCAATACCATTATATCTGGAGAAGTTCAGCCCTCGAGTAGCATAACCTTTGACCCAATTTTTCAGTCTACATTTAATAAAGTATTGGGCGCTCCGAGCAATTTTAAAACGCTTATCTTTATCTTTTTTATATGAGATAATTAACACAACCACACAAATTCAACATACAAACATACACCTGCTTTGGAGAATTTCTACGCCCTTTAGTATAACTCTCATTAAACTAGAAACATCATCTGCCCAAATAAATGCCAACACTGTTATAATATAAAATTCACTTGTAAGGCCATATTGCCAGGGGTTTTTAATTATTTTTGAGTTAAAGGGTTTATGAACGCTCATCCTTGTTAGAATACCATCACATAATTTTTGTTTTCCGGGATGTTAATTGTGGGATATTATTATGACAAAAAATGTAATTTACTCTATCGCAATCATATCTGACATTTTTTGATCAAAGATTTGTAGAAATCTTATTTTCAGCGAAGAACCACTCCTTTTGATTACTAGACACCTCGCCATTTTTTAGGATCACGGTATTTACACTACTCTTAACCTTATTAGCTTTCTCCAAGCTCAGAAAATACTTATTATTTTTCTCATTTGATTCCACCCATTGAGCTCTGGAACGTACATATTCCCTGTGTGATGATATTGTATTCTGCCGCAAGATTCTCCTTAGCTTTTTTCCATCATTAATGATTCTCAACAGAGGGATTTATTGCCAATTCACATTCAGATTCCTTGACTTTATTCTACAAGTTCTTTACACGCCAACCCTCTGTTGATAAGCCTTTTTTTTACTAAACTTTTGAGTAAACTTGCGAATTTCTATTTCAAATGAGTTCCCATAAATTCTATAATAACAACATCGAATAATTCTCCAACCATACGGGAACAATATCAACGAGTGCTTTACAAAAGTCGGAATCATCACACAGTGAATTATTGAACTCCATATGAGGAACCCCGCCTGTTACATGATGATTATCTATAGATAAATAAACTTGAATTGGTGATCATGTACTGAGAGCAGTGGAAATACCAACCTTCTTTATTATTATCTGCATACTATTGAGACAAGCCAAACATCCAGCCTGCTTTGGATTAAAGGGTTTCTTTGTCTCCCACTGACGGACGAAGGTAAGGAATTTCTGACTCGCCAATATCACAACAAGATCACATACCTCTATAAATGCTGGCAAGTAGTAAAAGCCTTCAATTTATGCTTGTATTTCCACCTGATCTATCTAAATGAATGTTAAGTAACATATTAATATCACCAGCACAGACAATCGTGTTGCTCATCCCAATTTTGGATTTCAAGAACTGATGATAATAAACCCTTCCAAAAGTCACTTGCCTCGATGAGGTTTTTTACTTGAACAAGGGGCATAAACTTTATTATGAAATTGATAACCATTAACTTCCTAAATGCCATAAGAATTAACTCTAACCTTCACTATCAACCTCTTTATACATAACATTCTAATCCAGATGCTTAATACTACAGCAACACCTTACTTAATGATTACTTTCCATGTGAAATATGATTCACCTTCCAATCTTTTTCCAAAAAAACCTTTCAATTTCTTGTACTGGTATGTTTCTTGTAACAAAATAATATCGTATCTTTGGTTTGATAACCATTAGAATCTTATGCCTCTTTACATAGCTACGTATACCATGCACATTTACAGAACATACATTTATTTGAGGAGTACATTCTCCTTTGTATTATCCCATATTATTAGACAGGTCTCTACCATAATCCACTCAGCCTCTCATCCTTTCAATACAATGTTTTATGTATACATACTCTTCCATATCTTATTCCTGCCATGACACACACACCATACACATAACATCACAATACTATTAGTTCATTTTTCCATTGTTAAAAACTCCTGAAGTCTATAGTTTTTTGGCACTCTATATACATGTAAATGACTGGTTTGTGCCAAAAGCTGCCACCCTCGGTAAATAAGGATAAATAAAAATATATACATGCCCAATGTTCCTACAAAATACCACATAATGCATGATATATGTGAGGCCTTGCATCCGTTTACAAGATGCGTGAGGTAGTGAAAAAAATAAAATTAATAACTTACTGAATCATATGGCTCCACCAACAATGTGTCCCAGAATTAAAGTGCATTTCGGATCCGCTACCCACCCTTTATGTATATAATCGATCTAAACTCCCGGTACCATACAAAATAAATTAATTCGGTCCTTCTCGGACACATTGTCGTCTACCATCGCGCTTCATATATAATAGGACCCATATGACCTTTTGACCTTGTAAGGGATATACTGTGCAACCTATACACGAGCCTGAATCCACACAAATAACACAGGCAAAATATCAGATCACGAAGCCCTTATTTACATCCAAACAACAGGATACATCAACATCAGCCCTCGCACCACATCAATTACAATAGACAAAGTGATCCCCTTTGTCTTCCTGCCTTTAAGGCATCGACACGAAAAAAAAAAAACACACAAAAACCTAACTAACTTCATGCTCTACAAGTTCAATGGCCTGAGCAGAAAATTTATCACACACCATCATTTCACCCCCCCACGCTGAACTTGCCCGCCCCCGTGACCTAAGAACAAAACCCCTACTGCCACAACATACCATCCGTCACCAGACGAATAAATACACATGAAAATAAATGGGTGGGTATACTTAATGATCACTAAATGCCTCGTCATTACCAAAACACATACATACTTTCACTAAAACATTTTAATCCAAATGAGTATTTAAAACAAAATTTACATAGCACGTACAGGAAAGACTTATGGGTTGTTTTACCATCAGGGTACCTCTTGGCTGAACACTCCAATGTGACCCATACAAACATTCTATTACTTTTTCAATAAATGATACTATGGCCAACTTAAAGACCACGAAAGCACAACCTACAGCTGCAAAAACCATTGAATGCTTGATGACTAACAAAAATATGAACTAGGTATGGAATTGCTTAAAATCAACGTCTCAATATTTGAAGTAGGTTAATATTTGATTAGAACCATCACGATCATAAAGAACATTTGGGACAACATTTACATTCAGGAATAATTTTTTGAACAAGGTTCATTAATTTTCCATAAATCCTTAGAGAAGATGACCATTCATGGTAACGTGTGGATGTCAATTTGAAATTATAGTGGGAAATTCCCCGGCAAAAAATGTCCTCTCTGAATTTAGGCCAATAAAGCTTTAAAAAACTAAATTGACAGATTGATTTGGTGGTATTTTCTTTCTCTCTTTTCTTCAAAAACTCTAGTTTAATGTTCTTAACATTTTGGTAGTAAACCCCTTGGTGGCTACCCATTAAGGTTTTCCTGTATGACATGAGCAAATGTTAAAGTCAGTTGTTCCCTTCAAATCTGTCCTTTCCGAAAACATAATTTTTGACCAACCATAAAATTGTCCTGAAGGACCTCACATTCTCCCAATTTTGGAACAACTGTTTTGAAAAATTATCTATATTACAAAAATAATTTAATACTGAAATAATCAAAGCAACTTTGGTTTTTTTCACCCAATGTAGAAATTGAATGAGTGTTCCGTCAAATCCTTGTCCTCTCGGAAAAATGTAACCTTTCGTCAATCATAAAAAAGTGTTCACGAAGAACATGACGCCTCAAAATTTTGGAACCATACTTCTCACTTTGCCTACAATTGGAAAAATCAATCAATATTGAAAAAAATCATGAGACTTCATTTTTTCACCCCACATGAGACAGGCGAGGTAACCCTGATTCGTCACACAACCCCCTTATGACCTTTGACCCCACTGCCAAGCGACAACTTTGGTGAAGGGTCTCAAGTTGTTTCATATGCATGATCCAGTTGCCATTGCAATTTTTTCTGTAGGAGTAGCATTTTTTGTAAAAATGAACTATTTGACCCCTGTGACCCCAAATGAACGTTGACTCAAATTTAATTAACTTTTGCTAGGGAATTGTCAAACTACACTGCTAGTCGAGTCTATGATCATGACTATGTATCTGTAGAAGTAGTGATTTGAAAGTATAATGTAACTTTGAAGTATGTTGACCTTCTGACCCAGGCCTACAAAATCCCCAGGTGGGACCATGGGACCGCAGGTCCCAGAAAAAAATTGACAACTGCAGAAAATTTTTAAAAAGTAAGGAAAAAATTAAAAAAACCACCCTAAATTTATACAAAAGGTTCAAAGACAGGCCCAGATGGCCAACCAGAGTGTTGTCAAAAAATACTGGGCCAGCTGTAAGGACTTTGTGCTAAATGTGCTTGTGTGTGCATTCATGCATATATTTGACAGAAAATTTTGCCCACTTCTTTTGAAGGTCCCAGGCAGACAGAAATTTTTGTAGGTCTGTTTGACCCCCTAAAACATGGGTCAAATGATGGGGGTCATGATTGACCTTTATTGACCTCTCATCAAGTACTACAGGATGGGCTAAAAAGATTTTCCATTTGACATTGTTTGAAATTTTACACCCAGTAAACGAAGTGACCCCAGATGACGATTGATCAAAATGTTTGTAATTTTTTGTAGGGGATGTCAAACTGCACCACATACATGCGTCATGTGATAATACAATGTAATGTAAGTAGTGATTTGAAGTGTAACATAATTTGATGTATTTTGACCTATGACCCCTAAATCATGCGTCATATGACAAAGTCAAAATTGACTTTTTTGTAGTGTTGATCAAGTCCTACAAGATGACAGTATTAGTTTTGAGATTGAGGAAATTCAAGATTTTTCATGTTAACGTTGTTGACATCCCTGTGACCCTATCTACCGTGCCACCAATCTGGTCAATGTCAAAAGTTTGTATGTACTTACTTGTCCTGGTCACCATTTTGGTCATATGTAATGTTCCATATCTAGTATTGGCATTGTGTGACAAAAGAGAGGGGAAGAAACTAAGCTCTTGAGACCAAGATCTGAGCAGTCAAGGTAGTGTGACTCTTGCCCCTCAATGACCTTTGATCTCTAAAATATTTTTAAAATATTCAGAATGTCATAAGGATCATTTCAGTCAACTTTCGGCTCAATTATAGCGTATTTTATTAAAAAGTTTACATTGTGACCTTTTAATGACCTTCGATCTAAAAATGTTTAAAACATGTTTAGAATGTCATAAGGGTCATTTCAGTCAAATTTCAGCTCAATCTGAGCATTTTGAAAATTTGACCATTGACCACTTAATGACCTTTGATCTAGAAAATATTTTCAACATGTTTGAAATTTCATTATGATAATTTCAGTCAAATATCAGCTCAATCAGAGCATTTTGAAAATTTGACCTTTAACCTCATGTCATAAGGATCATTTTGGTTAAATTTCAGCTCAATCGGAGCATTTTGAAAATTTGACATTTGACCCCTGAATGACCTCCATTGACTTGTTTGGAATTTAGAACATGCATCTGTGCAAGTAGCATCAATCTACTACCTTGCATATTGTAGATATGAATTTTTGAAGATCTTTTAAATTCAGGCCAGAAATGCCCCCGTTAATGACATTTGATCGCCATACTGAGCATAACTTTTATGAATAGTCCATCGGTGACACGTTACCATGCAACATAATCTGTAGGAAGAGTATCATTTTTGGTGAAAACAGCCTTTTTGGCTCCTGTGACCTTTACGTGACTTTTGACCCCAAACAAGCCAGGCACATATGTGGTTGTGGTCATTGATGTTTGTGTCCAAGTCCTGTCAACATGGACGAAAGTATGTGGCAGAGCGAGAAATTGAAGTTTTACCTGAAGTTGACAGAAAGAAACCTTACAGAAACAAAGCACTGTCGAATCCCTCGACTGTGCAAGAAACCATACAAAAGAAAGACATGGTCGAGTTCTTCAACTGTGTAATTGTTCAAATTGATTTAAAAGGTGTACTGTACCAATTTATTGGGCTAATCCTAAGGTTTAAAAAAGGTACAGTTTGCCCTATGAGTTATAGCTTTAGTACAATAGTTCAAGGTCATCCTGCGGTAAAATTTACAGAATGATCGGATTTCATCAAATTGGTTGTAATTTGTTCATTTTGTCACACTAGATAAGTAATGTAAATAGATTCTTTTTTTTACCATTCTATATAAGAATTACAGAGTTATGACTTGTGACCTCCCATGGACCCTGTAGCCCCCAGGCACATTTTGCATTCCAATTATGGAACGAATAACATAGATGGTGCAACCAGTATATTTTTGGCTCCTGTACCATTCCATAAGAAGAACAATTTGACACCACTTTTGTATGTATCTGAAATTTTACCCCTATTGTGACCTTTAACCTATTTTGACTCCTAACTATTGAACTGCAGCCTGCAGATAGGGCAAACTATACCTTTTTTAACCTTTGAAAGGTGACAAACATGTTGGTATACTTTCGACATGTTTTGACCCTTTTCATATTTTGACCCTGTATAAACCTTTCCCCCTTAAAAATACACATTCCACTCCCTTGGTTTTGGTAAACCTTTGATCAGGGCTTGAAAATATGTAAATTTTCCTTGAAGATTGTCACATTTCCTACAGATGTCCCACTATTTTTTATGTATTTCTTTATCGTAAAAAAGACAAATTTCACTCCAGATTTACCTGGAAGGAGCTTCTCAAATTCCCCCACTTTTTCGAGCCATGCTGACTTCAATAACTAGATAAAGATTAAAGTGGCACTGGCACATTTTCAGAAAATATAAAATTTCTTCAATTTGCTCGCAAATGATAGTCAAGGCCATTGGAAGAATAGAGATATATTTTACACATAAAATAACATACCCAACAGCAGAGAGGGACATTAATAAGAGGCTAAAGACATGCAGGTAATTTGTAGGCTAACTTTAAGTTTGCCGTAATTTTAATCAACAAATGTGTCTATTACATGAATATCATAGACTACTCATTGAAATAAAACCTACAAAGGTCACAGATCGGTCAAACAAGGTGCATGCCATGAGAATCAACTCTGGCTTGAGTTTTCTTTTATTACACGCCATTTCCGACATTAATTATAAAATTGTTCTCTTTACCCATAAGCATGCTTGGGCTTAATCATTTCAGGTGAGGGCTAATGTATATAAAAGCTTTATAACCATGCAAAAATATAAATTTGAAAAATCTAGAGGGCGCACTATTTTTCAAATGTGCCAGTGTCTCTTTAAGCTTCTTGCTTTGACAGTTGCCAGTTCTTTTGTCTCTGACATTTCCAATCTCTTCTTTGAAATCTCCTTGACTGCCCAAGATTCTACTCTATACAATAATTTTAATCTCAGGTTAGACTTATAAATTAAACTCTTGTATATCAAAATTGCAATTCTTAATAAAAGAAACAAAACAACAATAAAATGGGATTTTTTGCATTGTGTACTTCTTATATTATTTAGTGACTGCTTTTGTCGGAAATTTAATATCAAATAAAATTGATCGAATTGGGCCTACAAAAATGATGGCATGTAATACAATAAGTCCTAAAAAATGTATGTTTGCCCTTTTGGCCTGAAAATCGGGAGGGTCGGTCGATGTTTTTTTTTTTTTTTTAATACATGAGACACAGGAGAAATGCAATGGCATCAAATTTTATGTTATCTAAATAAGTTTAATGTCTTTCAAAATGACATTGATTCACCGCGACCAACATTCTGCCAAGGGCGATTTGGTAGTGCAGCCACCAATACTGTTTCCAACTGTAGCACGGAATACTTTGTATCTAGTAAGTTCTGGTACAAACTATCAAATGTCGCATCCAAATTGACAGATGTGACGTGGTAAAATACAACGTAAGCACCGTATTTTGCTGTGAAACGCACAGCGTAGCTGTCAGGTGCCATCTTTAAATCACACGCAAATTTGACAGTATTGTACCACGTATTTCATGGACGATATTAAAATAATATCTAACAATGTGTCAAAAATATTTTATGAAAACACCCAGAAGTTGCAAATTAACCCATCCTTTTGTCGAGTCGCCATGCCATGTACAAAACACACGTATCGATGGTGGTCAAATTCAACTACTCTACCTCCAGAACAGCACATTCGTAGTATTGGGATCGTGCACTAAGGCTCAGACTAGCTCAGACTGTATGCGTATTTTGTACCGAAATCAGAAAATATGGAATAAAATGCTTGAAATGTGCACAGAAACTTTCGGTGAAATGATATTCTGAACTGAACGGTACGTTAAATTGTTCTAAACGTAGCGTTTTCCATTCAAAATTCTAAAACTGCCGCCCGGTCAGTCGGCGGTCACAATTTGACACCTCAGTCATTTTGTCTTGACCCGGAAGGCGTGTCTACAAAATAGGCGTGGCTAAGGTCAATAATGTTGTCAATAATACTAATATGTGCCCTTATTGGTTAATTATATTAAGTTATGTTCAATAACATGTTATCCAGTAATTAAGTCTGAAGGCTTTTATCTATTGTTTTGTATCATGAAAGCAACACGTTTTTTACGAAATTTACTCTTTTCTAGGAAGCTTTTTCTAGTTTGCCGTACATATTAAAATGTGCATCATACTACCGGAGAATGCTTGGAATTGGTTTGCCTCGAGCTTTGGGGGGTGGTTGTATTACAGGATATTGATTTAAAATTCATTTTGGAGTAGTTTAATTTGTATTTTTAATTTTTTTCTTCTAAATCAGAAATTTAAAAATTAAAAAAAAAAAAAACGATTTCCGATTTTTTGGGGTCGGTCGGAAAAGGGCAAACAAACCTTTTTTTTTATGCCTAATATTGTCACAGACCTCTCATCACTAATGGAGCAATAAATCTCAATTCCCTTGGCACAGTGTAGTAACTTTTATTCACAATAGTTTTATAAATACCTCCCCTGGTTTTTGGGTATGATTTGTGATACCCAGAGCACACACGTCAGTTGATGGTCGATGTACATTCAGTAACACCCACTAAACTGTGTCCGTGGTGGATGAGTATATTGTAACACTCGCAGGGTGTATTACCTAAATCGAGTGCTAATATTGCAATTGAACATTTTGTCATGCTAGTACAAGAAGGTGCAATTCAATAGCTCCATGGAAACTCTGTGCTGTCATTTATTAGGGATAACTCAATTTCTTTCCTTGAGTCGTGGCCTGAAGAACCATTCAAGAGCCACGACCAAAGATTTGGCCATATAGTAATGTGTGATGGGAATTTGACAAAAGTGGTAGCTATTGCATTTAACCTTTTGCACTCACACCGGGGGGGGGGGGGGGGGGGGGGAATTGTATATTCAAGTTGGATATGATGCGTGAACAAGAAAACGCATAAAAAGGGTTCTCTTTTTTCCAACAGGCGATGTCACGCGACAGTGTGAGGGTGTTCAAAACAGCAAAATGTGGAAAAAAGGTATGTTTTTTTTCCCCTTAACCCTGAAATCTATGTACATGTTTTAGGGTAATTGAACGAAATTAAGCAGAGATCAACAATATTGTAAAGTTCAATGCACCGTAATAAAAGTGTATAATTAACGACAATGCATTGCTTTCTTGTTTTAGGTAGCAAAAAGTGACAAATCTTCTTTAGTGTAGCAAAAACGACACAAATACTTGTTTTAGGTAATGTTTTTAAGTAAGTCCGGTGAAATATTGTTTAGGGTGCATTTTGTAATCTGTGGTCACTGCATCAATCCACTTTGAATATAAAGTGGCCCCCCCCCCCCGGCATTCACATGATGATTTGTGTTGTGATCAAGCTTAAAGGTGCAACCAAAGAATTTTGCATACGGTTTCTCTAAAATGGAATTTCTGATTTTTGCACATATTTATAGTTATCAAATATTCCCATGTGAATTGATTTCAAAACTTTGGAATCATTTCTTTGGTACAAAAATTGTCAAATTTCTAATTGCTAGAGGAGACAAGTACTGATTTCAGTTTTTTTTTAATATTGAATTTCAAAAAAAAAAAAAACAAGCAATTTGGAAATTTGACGCGTTTGGGGGGGCCATGACCTCTAGATGACCTTTGACCCCACTCTTGAGGGCATAACTTGTGGGACACTACCCAAGGACCAATTGAAAGCCTGGTCTCCCACTTCACCTACTCAAAATTGAGATTTTAGTATCAGAAGATAGCTTGCATTTTGCTCATAATCCCAGTAAAATGATGGGCCTGAGAGATCTGTGGATGGTATTCAGGGCGTATCTAAACCTAGAGGACTGCTGATAGCTGCTTGGGGTGTGTGCACTACCTCTACACCTCATCTATGTACGCTGGTGGTATTACTAGTAATAAAAAGTTCCAAAATGTGGTCGACCACATAATGACCAGCCATGCTGTCCTATGTGCCACTCTCAGGCTGATTCACATTTTTGCTTCTGACGGCCAAAAACCACTGGAACAATTTCTCAAATTTTGAAATCCCATGTTTTGTTGATATGGGTCCACAAAAGTGAAAAAATCTGAAGAAAAAAAATTGGATAACCTACCTTTAAACCGATCAGACATTGACTGGGTTTCTAGGAAATGGATAAGAATTTCATGCTATAGGTGCATCGCTCGAGGAAATTAAAATGTACTTATTACAAGCATGTGGAGCACCTCAAAATTTTATGCCCAAGTATTTTTTTCTATCATAGTGATATTTCAACATGGCAAGTTTTCTCTGTATATGAGACTACAAAGAGTATAAAAAGTTCTGACAGACCCAAAGTACCTATTTCATTTTTTTTGCAGTGTATTACCTTGACATTAGCCTATGGAGATGAGAATGTAAACAGTGCTAGTTTGTGTATAGATTACCAGAGTTGATATGTCTGGTGTTTGACAGATCACATAAATCATACAACCAATTAGACAGATGGGTTTCCTTGTACATGTACACTCTGTGAGAGTCAAATTTTCTACAGGGTGAACTGTGATATGTCAAAACTAACCCTTTATACTTACACTTGCCCATTTTTTCTTCTGCCAGGCAGAAGATTAATCCTGAATTGACCAAACCCTCATGAAGTGGTACTCAGTTCTTATTGTGTGTATACAGCCCATTCATTGTTTACACTTCTCAGCTGTTACTGATACTGGAGGTTGAGTTCAAGAGTCTCATTTCCATGCATGGCCCTGGTCAGTGATATACATACCCTACTTGCACCACTAGTGATAGTGACACTCCCTGCTTGCACTAAATGAGACTAGTCCTAACCTAAAGGTAGCTATGTAACAGTTTTTCTGATTGGTTGGGTCAGATTGCAAAATTTTGCTTGACAAATTAACCTGTAGAATGACTTCTATAGCTAAGTTATATCCAAAATAATACTTCCAATGTTATAATATACACTTGTGGTACAGAATTACATTGTTTGTATGTATATTTTAACACTGATAGCATGGAACTGTTTCATTAAAGACACTATCAGTGATTTGCTAAATCAGCAAATCGAAAAAAAATCATCAAAAAACAGATTTTTGCATGTATGTAACAAGTACAGGTATCCTAACATACCCTGCAAAAGATAAGACCAGAAGCAACCTAATAAGGACAGGATCGGAGATTTTAGTCATTATTGTCCGAACGGACACTTACTACAACACGTAATTGAATGGAGAATCCTATCTTGGAACGCTGCCGTTTTCTCCCTTTTCTGTCAATTCTACAGCTGGAAAAGGTAACTTATGAGAATTCTACAGACTTATCCTTCACGTTTGAAGCTATTCCTGCAAATTTCAAATATTTTGCAAATTCACTGATAGTGTCTTTAAGCAACTATATTTCATGTGTGGTAAACAGGCACAACTTTTGTACAGCAATGTATGACAGATATTACTACACAATAGTGATTTGGCCTTTGCACTAGATAAGAAGTTCCCTTTAAAGGGAAGTATGGTAAACTGAAGCTTGGTGTTCCATGCAATGTGATTTCTACTTCAAAATAATACCAGATGTATCAGAAAAAGTAACATGAAACTGAATGTCTTTTGTTTCACAATAAAGGTTGATCATTATGATTGATGCCTTGCATAGAGATCAGGATAATGATAGTGTTTACAAAACTCAATTTGTTGTTTCATTTCACAAATTGTGCACTAAAATGCAGAAGATTGTCCTTTTTAAGGACTCGTCTTGTTTAGTATGAGCAAGTTTTAAAGGAATGCGATCCAATTTTTATCTCCCTGAATTTCACCAAGGGGATGTTGTACTGCTGGTTGTAATGGAGCAAAAGCCTCTTATCCATGGTACATTCTCCATCTGGATAAAATACAGCCGGGATTAGATATAATCAACTGAAACTAAACATATTCACCTAAAATGCTTAAAGACACTATCAGTGATCCACCCGAAAGAGTGAAATTATTTGAAATTTACAGGAATAGCTTATGAGGCTGTAGGACTCTCATAAGATATATTTTCCAACTGAAAAATTGTCAGAAAAGGAAGAAACAGCAGTGTGCAAAGATATGAATCTCGATTTCAATTACGTGTTGTAGGAAGTGTCCGTACGGACAGCAATGACTAAAATATTTGATTTTGTCGTTATTAGGTTGCATTTGGTCCTATCACTTGCAGGTTATGTTAGGATACCTATATTTGTTACAAAAAAGCAAAAATCTGATTTTGGATGATTTTTTTTGATTTTCTGATTTAGCAAATCACTGATAGTGCCTTTTAATTCCAAAGTTTGAGATGAATCTAATTTTTCATTTTGATAAAGTATAACAGTACCATGGGATACTGTGTATAAAAAAAATTCCAAATCTGGAATTTTACTACAAAGTTAAGAATTTCTATATGAAGGACATTGATTTGAACTTAATTATTTCACACAGTGATAAGTATGTGCCGTGTGGACAAGCATTATGCAGTGCCGCATCTTGGGGGTGCTTTCGGGGCGGGCGCCCCCAGGGGGTTCATGCCAAAAACAGCAAAATCAACCTATTTTCGGCTATTAGACGTCTTTCTGCCCCGGGGTCTCCCTAAAAAAAAAAACAGGTCTGGATACGCTGCTGTTATGTATGTGCAAAAACTTGTTAATCCTCAGAATATCTCTGAGATAGCCTTTAACACTTAAGTGCATAATGTTTTCTGCAATCCCATTGCTGCGTAATGGGGAGGGGGGTAAGTTGACCCTGCCTTCTGAACATAACTTTCCCATTGGAATTTTTCCATGAAATTTGGCAAACATATCGATTACTCAAAAGCAACATTACTGAAAGCAAATTTGAAAAATATTGATTGGTTCAGAAATTAGGGGTGAAACATTAATTTCCATGTGCACGAAAATTTCCGGATTTTGGCCATAAATTAAAAAAATCTGGAAATGTAAAAAAAAAAAAATATTTTTTTTTCAATTCCTGAGGTCAAGCATTAATTGATAAAGGTAAAACTGCATCAAAACCCAAAGTTTTTAAGTACCAATTTTAGAGAAGGGGTCTTGTACCCTAAACTCGCATAAGAAAATATGTTCCCCAGAGCTTCACCGGATCCTACGCTAAAATTTGGCCTTCCCGTCAGTTCAAATTTTGGATTTTCAGGAAATGGGACTACTCCTCTATTACATCTCTGTATTTTGTTTTTGCTTTTTTTCACACATTGTGCACTGGGGGGGGGGGGGGTTGAAGCAAATCCAGGCTAATTTTCTCAGAAACAAAAGAATTTCGTATTCCCTTGTTGCTATGCTCACCAATACCACCACCGGCCAACATGATTTTGAAATTGTAGCATTTGCCTGAGAGCGCCCTCTACAATATTTAACAAACGTGTGGGGCATTATCCAAAACTGAGGGTCTTTGACACAAAGACTATAAAAGTGGGTGCCTCAGTCAAGTCATTACACTCTGCATTGTTCAGAATTCCAGATACTAATATGCACATTAAATCTGTAGAATGACTTGGTTTTCCCTGAATGGCTGGCACAAGTAGGCCAACCCCAATTTTTGCATGCAGAGGGGATAAGCTGTATTCAAAACAACTATAATGGTATTTTTTTTTTACATTTTAAAAATATTGTTAGCAATTTTGACACATCACCATCAAACTGAACACACTACTTTAACAAAATGAACTTGATAAAAAAAGGCAAAGTATAAGAAGACATTGTAATCATATCCCATACTGGAGTGATACTCAAGCCCAATCTGTCAGAACCAATCAGTTGATTGTAGAGAACATGATGTTATCATATCTCTTGGTCTTGTTGCATCAGTATCACTAGAATTAGTCCTGTAATCAATACTATGGTGCATTGATACATTGATTAGGATGTCAGACATCAGAAGCAACATTCTTGCAGTCTTGGATGTAGTTCAAATTAGTGTGTACAATTCCATTCTACTTTACCAAGCAAAGTGCCTTTCAAGGGTCACTTTAACTATAAGAAAGATTGGCAAGGATTCACTGATGATCTGGATCAGAACATGAAGAGGATTGCTCCAAAACCCTCTAACTATGACAAATTTGCCCAACTAGTGAACAAGACTGCTCGGAGATTCATACCCAGAAGCTGTGGACGGAATATATACCAGGCCTTTAAAGGAATGTACTATACCAAGAGTATACCACAATGTTGCCCGCCAACTATGTATGGCAATTGAAGCAAGAAGTCTAAGAAGATCAAACTAAAACAGAAGAGGTATAGTGGTGACCTTGGTTTCACTCGCCCCTTCAACATGGATTCACTGGAAACTGGTATTGCTAAACTTCAACCAGGAAAAGCAAATGGCCTTGACAACATCTCAAGTGAGCAGCTGAAAAAATCTCGGCCCACTAGCAATGCATTGTGGGAAGCTACTGATATCTTCTCTTTGAAAGATCCATCTAATCCCAAGAGCTATAGCTAACAAATATTACTCCTCAGCCACGCCTGCAAGCTCTTTGAACGTCTCCTGTTCCATCTTATTGAACCTGTGATAGACGAACACCTCATACCAGAACAAGCAGGTTTCCGGCCAGGCAAATCACCAGCACGCCAAGTACTCAACACATCAAGGACAGTTTTCCACAAGAGGTTGGTAACCAGAAGTTGTGTTCATCGACCTATCAGAAACTTATGACAACTGTTAATCACAGATGGCCAACTCCATAAGACTCACCAAGGACAAAGCTCTTGCAAATAGATGTTCTTTGTCCACAGTCTGAGGCTATTGGCAGAAAGGCCCAAAATGTGACACCACAGGGAGCAGGCTCGCACTCTCCTGTTCAACATCTAAGTAAACCCAATGCAACCTAGGAGTGCAGGAACTGTTGGTTATTCATCAGCTCTCCGAATAAGCGCACAAGATGCAGACTTACAAGTTTGTTTGAAGAAGACCTCCAAAGTTGTTTTGATCTCACATCTTATGAAGGAAAACTTATGTTCAAACAAATCCATGCAAGACGTGTTGGATTTCCATCTATGCAAAGCCGTAAGCAAACTCAGCTGAACATAAGCTTGTTCGGGAACAAACCCCCAGGGCACTGTGATACCCTGTCGGTCTAATCACACTTCGTCTAATCCAGTTCGTCTAAAACCGACTTGTCTACTAAAACCGCTTCGTATAATGATCAGATTGTCTAATTGCCCCTTAGGCTAAACCACTTATCTATTGTTACTTGATCTAATAACCAGATGGCTATGTGGCCATTTTGTCTAAAACCATTTTCGGCTAATATCCAATAGGTCTAGTTTCCACTTCGTCTAATATAATTTGGTCTGACACCCATTTAGTCTAATAACCAATTGGTAAGCACCTTTTAGTCTAAACCCCTTTTTTCTAAACCCATTGTCGTCTAATGATCAGTTGGTCTAATATACATTTAGATGTACACCCTTTTTGTCCTAAACACCCATTTCGTCTATGTGCAGTTGGTCGAATTACCATTTAGTCACACCCATTTTGTCTAAACCATTTCGTCTAATGACAGTGGTCAAAAAAGGAGAAAAAAAAAAAAAACAAAAAAAAATAATAACCATTTAGTCTAAACCCCATTTTGCCAAACCCATTTCGTCGAGTGATCAGTTGAGCTAAGAACCATTTAGTCTAAACGCCAAAACGAAGGAATATATGGCCGGCCATCTCATCGCACTACAGACTGTACCGAACTCAAAGAGGTCAGTACGTCAGGTACCAAGGGTCCTATGAGGCACACAGCAAGACTTCCTGTCACGCAAAGGACACAGCTTGAAATGAATGCCCTAAACTACAACCACCTATCGCAATCTGTCTCTCCAATTGTCAAGGCAAGCTGAAGTTTTTTTAAAGCGTGTGTAAATGGTATCCTGTATGGAGAGCACAAAACACCTCTTGCCTGAGCACATTTCCCAAGCTAAGCAGTGTCCATTTCCAAAGGATTTAGTTTCTAAATCGCAAAGGGGTGGACTATTATTCCTATTATAAATTGTATGCCCTGGACATAGCAGTCAGAGGTGTAATATCGTTGCTTAGGGATAGTGTCCATGTCAACATGTACTGCAAGTACGTAGGAAGTATATCCATTCATAGGTGAACGATAAGTTTGAGGAACTATGTCAGGCAAGGTAATATCTATCCTTAGAGTTTATTCAGTCCGACGCGGACGACATTAGTCACGTTGGCATAGTGTCCAGGTTGTATAAACTACTGGATCTTAGGAATTTGTGTTCAATCCGCGAATGTTCAGAGTCTCACAAATTCACTAATTCTGTCAGTGACATCTGATTAGATCAAGGAAGAAATACAGAAAGAAATGAAAAATAAAATAAACAACGCAAATTGGCATGTTTCAGCTACAAAGGAGTAGAATGAGGTCTTCCAACCTTAATAATAGTATAAATAACTATTAACGGCTCGCATAACAAAAATAGCTTCAATACAAAAAAGTTGCACAGATTTTAATTTAATCTTCAAAATAGTTTTAATTGTATGCTGTTGCTACACTCTAAGCAAAAATGTGACTTAGCATTTCCCCCTGGCGGCCCTTTATGGAACCCTCAAGAATGAAATACCCTCAAAAATGGTTTCATAAGATCTGAGAAATCCAAAGGTTTCTAACAAACCTAAAATGGGCTATACCGCCCGCCCGCCAGTTAATAACTCGTTTTGGTTCGTTGAAGAACCTTATCCTTGTGCCAGCCTTTTTTAAGCCTGGTTTAATGCCAAGATGGTGGGTGACTGGGCGTGTGGTACCCCCCCCTCCCTTTGGGATTTCGATGTTTATGCTTTTGATACCAGTGGATATTTGATGGTATTTTTCGTTTCATTGATAACCAAAATACGTACCACCATGCCTATTATGGCGTCACACATGCGTATAAAGTCCACGAAATCGGAAAAGGGTATTTTTCTATAGAAAATAGGCGATATCCAATTTTGCGCATCCTGTTTTGGAAATAAGGTAAATTATTAAATGCCATGTGTTGGAAATGTATTAGGGTGTAAAATACTCTGGAAGGAAATTAGTACACAAAAATAATAAAATTGTTGATATGTAATATATATAGACCTATCTCTGTAAAAATAAAAAACAGGGCATTATTCCTTGGGTCAGAGGTCCGAAGGACGCTATCCCTATGACCACAATCCCTATCCCCATGACTATTTCTCTAGGGATATATCTCATTACACCAGTATATAATTTGTTTAGGTTTGTCAAATGTAAATTTATTCCCGGGGGCCTGTTTTAAGTGGATTGAATTTGCGGGAACCCTGACTTACAACAAAATGCACCCTAAATATATTTCCACCGACTCAAGAACATACCCTAAAACAATATTTTGTCAGTCTTTGCCTACCCTAAACCAGTAGCAATGCATTGCGTCATTAATTATAAAAAAATACAAGCCTTTATTGTCTTGATTGCTTGCTTTACAATATTTTATGATGGTTTTGATGCTCTCTGCTTAATTTGAATAACCTAATTCCGTGCATCAATTTTAGTGTTAAGAAAAAACATATTTGCTGTTTTTGACACCCTAATCAATGTACAAGCGTACACTCGTCTGTTGGAAAAAAAGGGCCCTTTTACGCGTTTTTCCGTTGTTCACCATCATAATCACCTTTGAATACAAATCCCACCCCCCCCGCCCCCCAAATTTGGTTAAAAGAACCCACTTCGGTATTTGCTTTGTAAATATAAAAGGGTTAGAACCTTCCGAACTCATGCAATCCAACATTTAGACGTCGTTATTGTTTATACGCGTAAACGCGAAATTCTGACGAAAAAAACACCCAAAGACCCCTTATTTTTTGCGGATTTTTGCGTCTCTCACCCAAAGCCCCCTATTTTTTTTTTGAGTATCTGTCACCGAATGAACCTGGTTAGTGCCAGCCTTACATACACCCCTATCCATTCATAGTGATGCCCCCCCCCCCTTGCCCCCCCCCCCCGATCTTCACGTTCTACAATTTGGTCAATTAAAACTGCTGATTTTTTGGTTTGGAAGATGAAATAGCCAAACTAAAAATTTTTATAACAACAGATCCCCGACTTTAGTAGGTACACAAAGTTTGTTAACATTTGAATTTAACTTTCTAGACTTGAAGCAGGTGGTTAAAGAATATAGGCCAACGCGAAATTGCGAAAATGTTTTTATTTCCTTTGGACCCATTTTAATTTTTGGCCGCTAATACTTTCCTCCTTTTTGGAGATTTTTTCAAGATTTTCCATTGAGTAAAAATCTAATTTAATGAAATAATAATAATATACTAATGACTGCGCCCCAAACCAATTGAAAAAGGTCATTTAGTTTTTTTGTTTTTTTTGTTTGTTTTTTCTCCTAATAATGCGCACAGTCTGTTATGGATGAAAACTAAGTACCGATGTTTTGGGACCGAACGAGATGTACTACGGGGTATCCTTAAAGGTCTTAATTTTTTCAGAGATTCGACATTGAGAGAGTGGCAATTCCCCGTACTACCTAGGAGTTACTGGCAAATTTTTCAACAAAAATAGAAAATTTCTTGCAATTTGCCTCAATGATAGACTAGGACATTGGAAGAATAGAGATTAAAACCAATTTTACACATAAAAGACATACTCAAAATACGGATAGGGGGACTTTAATAAGAGATAAAGACATCCAGGAATAATTTGTAGGCTAACTTTAAGTTTTCTTAGAACTTTAAAATCACAATGTAACCTGAGATCATAGTCAGACTCATTCTCATCTATACTATAAAGGGATGTAAATTTTGATACCTTCTGGTTTTGTGGAGGCTGCCAGCTTGAATGTATGGTTTTTGGGGACGCACGTTCCCAGCCCCCCTTGGCGAGTGCTATCGGATAGTATGATCGGATCGCCGTAAATGGATTTAGATTCGAGAGATTGTGTTAAATAAAGACAAAAACGGCATTGATGTGTATGGTTTTGCATTTTGTGACCGCGGGTATGGTTTTGGACCACGGTATGGGGTTATTTGCTGTTTTGGGTAAACGGCATTAGGGTATAGGTTACTAGCTACCACAGACGATCATGCCGAGATGTTATTCTAGTGGAAATGACAAAATTCGTGATGTCATCTTAGCCGGACAGTGTAATGCACATGTATGTATCTTAATTATAATAAATACTCCGAGTAAAGTACAATCGTTAAACTATGGTCCTTTATCTCAAACAATTTTACAATTACTTACTGTGGGACCGTGTTTAAGACTATGCCAGAACTAGCTACGGAAAGGTCATCACATTGCGATACACGAGTAATGTTTTGCTGGTGCCCTATCTTTTTTGTACTACATCATCGTCAAAGGCTCATAATGTATGGTTACCATCGCAAGAAGGGGCCGCTTTCAGCAAGGTCAATGAAACAATCATTTTAGGCCTAAATTAAATATTTTTTAGCTCAAGAAAGCATGTCTGTTTACACTTCCTCTTTAGGCTAATATAAATCCAATATGCAATGGTTTAATTGAAATAATGTGAATCGTAGATGGGCTTGTCAGTAGTGTAATCATGTATGTTATTCTTTTCAAATTCATTTCTTGCACTTCAAAATTTTACTCATTTACTAATCTTCAATATTGGGTTTGAAGGCTTCTCGCCCCGATTGATATAACTCAACCGATTTTTTGGCAGAGAAGTTTTGATAATTGTCTACCTTAAAATGCATAACAACACAATCAAAATTTTTTGCCTTCGTCACAAATTGAATATAACATTTAAGAGATATCATAGTTCGGCTCACTAAAGGGGCCAAAGGAGTTAAAAAAACAATGCCTTAACTTTTGTCGCATTAGTCTTTAGATAAGTAAAAAAAAAATCGATTATGTCATGCAGACTTATATGATGCAGTGAAGAAGGAATCTATGTCCCGGTCCCCGCTCCCTTGTATTAATTGAAGATTTTCTTGTTTCGAAGTGGCACTTCAAACTAGGTTAATTGTAGACATGATAGGGTCAACTTTTAGTCAACAATTTAATCCCTTCAAAAAGTGCTTCAATCCATTGCATGGGCGTTATTTTTGAATGTATTTCACCTTTGTCCATGGTGAACCCCAGTTTCCCCCGCCCCCCCCCCCCTGGAATGCATTTTCGGGGAGGGGGGGTGGAAGACATGTTAATTTGGGGGAACCCAATTTTGGGGCCCCAAAAAAATCGCTGTTTTTTGGGGGAGGTTCCAAAAGTTTAGGGATTTTTTGGCCCAAAAAATCGCTAATTTTTAAAAAAAAAAAAAATCTTCTGTCATTTTTCTTGGCGGGGCCCTCGAAAAAAAGAAGTCTGTAGGTGGCGCTGCCCACTGCCAGGGGACAGTACAGGAACATGCGGAATGGTATCAGGAGCAAAGTAGGCCTACAGAATGTCACCATCTCTCTGCTGTGCCAATTTCTTCTCCTTCTGGGCGCAGCTCAAAATACCACACCACAATTTTTGTTATAATCACGTTTGATTCATTCTGAAAAAACTATTCTTTCAAATACTATTTGTTGAATGTTGCGGCAAGCGTCACTAAAACTTTGAATTTTCTCCTCCGATCGGGAACACGTATTACTCGCTTCTGGTGAAAATTGGCAACATTTTCTAAAGAGAGGTCTTGGGCGAAACATTTCAAAATTGTCGAAAAATGGGATCTTTTGGATGGTGGATGGTAAATTTTCAAAAATACCGGGCCATTGTTTATGGGTGACAAAAAAGGATGGTGGGTTTTTAACAGGCCCTAATATAACGCATCCATCGATCTAAATTGGAACCAACCATCCCCCCCTCGCCCAAGGGAGGGTAGTGTCCAAAAACGATGGATTTTCGATGATTTCCCCACAAAATTCCCCAGTCTTTGGATGGTGATGGTAATTTTCAAAATACGGGGCCCTTGTTATGGGTGACAATGAGCTGGGGTTTTAACACCCGAATTAAGCTCATCATTATCTAAAGGGAACCCCACATCCCCCCCCCCCCCCCCCACCCCCCGGTTTAACCCCCTTGACTGTTTTAAAGACACTATCAGTGATATTAAATTTTTAATTTGCAGGACTAGCTTCAAGTGAAGGATAAGTCTGTTAATTCTCAAAGTTAGCTTTTCCAGCTGTATAATTGAAAGAAAAGGCAGAAAACGGAGTGTTCCAAGATACGATTTCTTCTTCAATTACGGTTGTAAGTCAGTTCCGTATCACAGTCGATGACTAAAATCTCCTCATTCTTGTCCTTATTATGTTGTCTTCTGGTCTTAACATTTGCATGGTATGTTGGGATACTTAACTTGTTTACGTACATGCTAAATCTGATTTTTGCATGATTTTTTCGATTTGCTTATTTAGCAATCACTGATAGTGTCTTTTAAAGGGAGTATGAGGGCGGGTCCTCTCACCTTAGAATCTTAGAGAGCAATTCTGAGGGAATTGGCCTTCAGAGGGGAGTCATCCCAGGGAAAAGAAAATTCGTCCCGAACGGAAGGTATGGTCCAAAAACGATGATGTTCATAATTTGCCAAAAAAAATCCCGAGTTTACCACCGTCAACTTCTCTGTCCAGAGGACTTCCCTCATTTCTCCTATTTGCTATAACAACTGAGTAGCCCCTATCCTCCGACCGGGACTTTGGGAGTGCATGGGATTCCTTGTTTGTCACATAAGTTTTGCAATAAATGTTCACCTCTTCATAGGTCATGTTGGATGGGGCAGCTCCTTTGACAGACACATTCGATCATTCTCAAACAAATCAATAAGAAGTCGTTGGAAAAATATTTGTACTGTTTGTTTTCTGAAGTTTTGCGTTATATGAAGTGAGGTCAACCAGTTTAGGAATCGCTCCCATTCAAACAGCTAGCGTCGCGCGGTCAGCGCTAGTTTGATATTAAAACCACACCAATGTCACAGACTGTAAACGGCCAGGGTGTCTTCGCCGTGGGAAACATTCATACGGCGTGAGCGTTTTTCTTGTGTTAAACGCGAATTTCGCGTCGCGTCGTCTGCTAATTAATTGTCGCCGGCGCCCCCCACCAAAAAATACATTCATTACAAACACAAAAATCGTTCTGTTCCCGTACGGATGAGATTTGGACTTAATCATTTCGTGAGGGTAATCTATAGACCAGTTAACCCATGTTTTGTAAACAGTTAAGATAAGGCGGTATCGTTTAAAAGGTCGGCCTGACTGTTACACACTGTGACTTGTGATCTGTTTAGAGTTTATACTATGGGCCATAACGATTTTCATAATGGATTCGCGGCACAAAAGAAGTGACGTAGATTTACGTGGCTATATATTATACGCGTTGGTCTGTCCTATCTGGTCCTGTCTGTTTGTCTGACCGTGTCTATTATCTCGGAGACCGAGGGGCGCACGGTCGTGAAACTTGGTGGGCGGGTGCCCCTCTTGACGTAACCGAAGACCGAGTTTGTTATTGGTTAGGGGATCAAAAAAGTTCATTCAGAGGTCAAAAGAGGTCAAATGGACCGCGTCTCTTGGAGACCCATGGGTTCGACTTTCCTAAACTTGGTGTGGTGGTGCCCCTTGACCGAACCAAGACCGAGTTTGTATTGTTAGTGGTCAAAGTCATCATGGGTCATTCAAGGGTCAAAAGAGGTCAAGATGGGTAAAAAACGGTGTAATGGACATGAAACTTGGGAGATAAGGTCAGTTTTTGATGCCGAAAATGTTAAGGTCACTACAAGGTCATTAGAGGGGTCATTCAAGGTCAAATGAGGTCAAAAGCTTTATTTTCTCAGACCGAGGGTTGCAATGTTCCTGAAACTACTGGTGGGTGGGTAGCCCTTTACACTTCTGAAGACAATCGTGCGTTACTGTTTGAATGATATTTTCACTTTGTCCATGGTGACCCCAGTTCCCCGCGTGGAAGTGAATTTCGGGGAGGGGGGTGGAATAAGTTTTAATTTTTGGGGCAACCAATTTTTGGCCGCAAATCGCTGTTTTTTTGGGGAGGTTGCCAAAATTTTAGTGATTTTTATGGCCCCAAATCGCTAATTTTTCAAAAATCGTCATTTTTTTCTGGCGGGTGCCCTCGAAAAAGAAGGTCTGTCTGGCGCTGCCACTGCCGGGAACAGATACATAACCTGCGGAATGGTATAGGAGCAAGTAGTCATCCAGGAATTTCACCATCTCTCTAGCTCTGTGCAAATTCTTGCTCCTTCTTGTCGCAGCTCAAATACACACCACTATTTTGTATACTCACGTTTGAATTTCAGTCTGAAAATAGTCTTTCAAATGACATTTGTGTTTGAATTGTTGCGCAAAGCGCACTAAAACTTTGAATTTCTTTCTCCTCCGATCTCTGAAACACCTATAAACGGCTTCTTTGTTGTGGAAATTGGCAACATTTCATTCAAAAAGTATGAGGTCTTTTTGGGCGAAACATTTCAAAATGGGTCGAAAAAGAATGGAGTCTTTTGGATGGTGCTGGTAAATTGTCAAAAATACAAGTCCCATTGTTATGGGTTACAAGGATGCTGGGTTTTAACCGCCCAATATAAGCGTCATCATCTCATCTAATGGGAACACACATCCCCCCCCCCCTCGTCCGAACGGAGGGTAGTGTGCAAAACGAGATTTTTTCATGATTTCCCAAAAAATTCCCGAGTCTTTTGGATGGTGATGGTAAATTTTTCAAAAATACGGGGCCATTGTTTATGGGTGACAATGAGGCTGGGGTTTAAACAGCCCTAAATAAGCCGTCATCTCTAGGCTAAATGGAAGCACCACTCCCCCCCCCCTCCCCCCCGTTTTAACCCCCTTTGACATGTGTAAAAGACACTACAGTGATTGGGAAAATATTTGAAATTTGCAGAATAGCTTCAAAGTGACGGATAATCTGTAGAATTATCATGTTACCTTTTCCAGCTGTCGAATTGAAAGAAAAGGAAGAAAACGGCCGTGTTCCAAGATCGATTCTCCATTCACTACGTGTTGTAGTAAGTGTCCGTATCGACAGTATGACTAAAATCTCCCGATTCTGTCCTTATTAGGTTGCTTCTCTTCTGGCTTATCATGGCAAGGGTAATGTTAGGATACCTGTACTTGTTACGTACATGCTAAATCTTATTTTTTGATGTATTTTTTTTTTGTTTTTTTTTTTTCGATTTCTGATTTAAGCAAATCACTGATATAGTCGTAAGGGAGTATGAGTGCTGGTCCTCTCGGCGCCCTTAGAATCTTAGAGAGCAATTCTGAGGAATTGGCGCGTTCAGGGGGGAAAGTCATCGCCAGGGGAAATTCTCCCGAACTGAGGTTAGTTTCCAAAAACTACTGGATTTTTCATGATTTCCCAACAAAAATTTCCTGGAGTTTGACCAAACCTCAACTTTCTTCCCAAGAGGTATTCCCTCATTTCCCCTATTTGCTATACATCACTGAGTACCCCTATCCTCAACCCGGGACCTTTGGGAGTGCATGGAATCCTTGTTTGCACCTAAAGTTGGCAATAATGTTCACACTGCTTCATAGCTCATGTTGAGATAGGGGCATCTCTTGACCTAACACATTCGATGCATATAAACAAATCAATAGGAAGTCTTGGAAAAATATTGTACTGTTTGTTTTCTGAAGTTTTTGCGTTATGAAGAGTGATCACCGTTTAGTGATCGCTCCCACTTTATCAGCTAGCGCTCGCGGCGTGCAACCGCCTAGTTTGATATTAAAAAACCACAAAGGTCACACTGGTAAAACTGGGCCAGGGTTCATGCCGTGGGAAACCAATGCTCCGGCGGTTCGTTTTCTTGTGTTAACTCCATTTCCGTCGTCTTCTAAATTAATGTCGCCGGCGACATTAATTACACAAAATCGTTCTGTTAACACCCGTAAAGATGATGATTTGGACTTAATCATTTCAGGTGAGGGCTAATCTATGAACTCAGTTAACACAATGTTTGTAACATGGTTAAGCCCTGTATCTTGAAAAAGTCGGCCCTGACTGTTACACACTGGCAATTAATTGTATCTGTTAGAGTTTTCATGTTGTAATACTAATTGGCCCATAACGATTTGGCAGGAATGATTCGGCATGCAAACAAAAGAAGTGAACGTAGATGGTTAACTGGTCTATATATTATACCGGTGGTCTGTCTATCTGCGTCTGTGGTGTCTGACCTCGTCTATTTTCTCGGAGCCCGAGGTCGCACGGTCCTGAACTTGGTGGTGGCGGGTGCCCCTTTTACCGAACGAAGACCGAGTTTGGTATTGGTTGGTGGAGCAAATGTCATTCGAGTCACTGGACCACTCGCTTGGACCGAGGGTCGCACGTTCCTCTGAAACTGGGTGGGTGGGTGCCCCTTGACCGACGAAGACAGTTTGTATTGGTTAGTGGCTCAACGGTCATCGGTTCATGTTCAAGGTCAAAAGAGGTCCAATGGGGTAACAACCGGTGTAGGACATGAAAACTTGGAGGTAGGTCGATTGAATTGATATGCCAAACAATGTTAAGTCACACAAGGTCATTAGAGTGTCATGTCAATGTCAAATGAGGTCAAAGTCTAGTTCTCAGAGACCGAGGGTTGCATGTTCCTGAAACTTGGTGGGTGGGTAGCCCTTGACCTTCTGAAGACCGAGTTTGTATTGGTAGTGGATCAAAGGTCATCAGGGGTCATTCAAGGTCAAAGGAGGTCAAATGGGGTAAACTTTGGGGTAAACGTTGGTGTATGGACATGAAACTTGGAGGGTAGGGTCGATTTTGATGCCGAAAATTTTGAAGGTCACAACAAGGTCATCAGGGGTCATTCGAGGTCAAATGAGGTTAAACGTTGGTTTCTCGGAGACCGAGGGTCGCACATTCCTGAAACTTGGTGGGTGGGTGCCTCTTGACCGTCCGAAGACCAAGGTTGTATTGGTTAGTGGATTAAAGGTCATCAGGGGTCATTCAAGGTCAAATGGGGTAAACTTTGGTGTATGGACATGAAACTTGGAGGGTGAGGTCGATATTTGATGCCAAAAATTTTAAAGGTCATGACAAGGTCATTAGGGGTCATTAAAGGTTAAAGGTGGTCAAAAGGGGTAAACTTTGGTGTATCCAGACGAAATTTGGTGGGTGGGGTCGATTGTTGATGCCGAAAATTTTGAAGGTCACGACAAGGTCATCAGGGGTCATTCAAGGTCAAATGAGGTAAACGTTGGTGTATGGACATGAAACTTGGAGGGTGGGGTCGATTGTTGATGCCGAAAATTTTGAAGGTCACGACAAGGTCATTAGGGGTCATTCAAGGTCAAAGGAGGTCAAATGGAGTAAATGTTGGTGTATGGACATGCAACTTGGAGGGTGGGGTTGGTTGTTGATGCCAGCAATCTTAAAGGTAACAACAAGGTCATCAGGGGTCATTCAAGGTCAAAGGAGGTCAAATGGGGTAAACTTTGGTGTATCCAGACGAAACTTGGTGGGCAAAAAAAACAAAAAACTTGACGATGCCAAAATTGTAAAGGTCATGACGAGGTCATCAGAGGTCATTCCAGGTCAAAGGCACCGCGAAACCTGGGGTCATTCATGCCAGGTGATCGCGAAACCCAGGTGATCGCGAAACCTGGGGACCGCCTAGTATATATAAAAGCTTTACAACCATGCAAAAGTATCATTTTTGAAAAATCTTGAGGGCGCACTATTTTTCAAATGTGCCAGTGTCTCTTTAAGTTTCTTCAAAATTGGGCAATGAATTTCTGCAAGCCGAATGTTATAGATAAATACGGTACTTTTACTGTGAAAACTCCCAAATGGAATAGACTACAGGGTATGTGGTATTTCTTCAATATAGCTTACTAAACATTTTTGCAAAATTATATTGATGCATATATAATCATATGTTTACGCTGTTTGAAGTTACTTGCTGACAAAAACAGAATAAAACCAATATTAACAATGGTGACACCCAGAGGGTGTTTTGAGTCAATCCCACAATGCACCAGTTTTGGGAAATTTCACCTCAATAGGGTCATGTGATCCCATAAAAATCCTATTCTTAACACATAAAAATCCTGACTTTAACCCTCATTTTAGCCCACAAAGTGTTAGTACTTAGGGAAGTTTTAGCATGATTATGAAATATCTTATGGTTCTTAAACTTTTAAAACACTTTTTAACCCTAAGTACTGACATGTGTTTAGTACAGTACAGTATAGGAACATTGCAAGCATCATGGGATTGATTCAAAACACCCTCTGGGTGACACCATTTTAACACATGATTTGGATTACCTGTTCCACTGGCCACATCCTGTGTACATTTTGTGAAATTTCTTTGTGTGCAAACATCTTTTTATAAAGTAGATCTCTGTGGAGATTGGCCAATAGAGGGCACTGTAACATACAAAGCATGACCTTTAGAGGCCTCTATGGCAAGATTAAAAAATGGATTGTTTTTATTTTTACAGGGGTAATAGCTTTTGCCTCTTGCTCAAAATTGTTGCCACTGCTTAAAGGTGCATTTTGTGATTCCTGCACCTTCTGTTTTATTCATGGTTCACTAGATGTCCTTGAGAAAAGCTTATTCACAAAATTTTTAGTTGGTTCTGATCTTGCTGTTTTGTGTTATGAGCAAATGCTTGTTTGCCACAGTTCCATAGGCCAGTGTGCCGTAATTTTTGTCCGTTTATGGACGGAAAATACAACATTGTAAATTTCGAAGAGATAAGGTACACATAAATTATGGAAAGAGGTTGTGGATCACAAAATGCCCCTTTAAAATTGTTCTAAAAGTTAAGAGAGGCGAAGATCGTCACATGAATGAAAAAAAGTGGGCCCTAGAACAGACCCCGGGGGATGCCATAGAAGACAACAGGTTTAGAGTTGACACCATGGACAACTGCCATTACTCAGAGAGGTACGACCTAAACCAAGAATGTTAATGACCAGTTAACCCAACAGCCCTCAGCTTAAATGGGAGGCTAGGGAAACAATGTTAAATGCTTAGATCAAAAGGTAGCCATATTAACACTCTTGCAATTGTCTAAATACCCGGACTAATAGTGAAAAGCAGAAACCAAACTGCCATTTTGTGAGAATACCATTAGTATTCAGAGGCAAAGGATGTTTCTGTGGATGATTTTCCAACAATATAGAACATATTGGTTGAAACAATATGGGCTGGAACTTGGATACTTCATAGGGTCACAAGCCCCACAGGAACTACCAGGACTATTTCTGGACATCAAGAATCCTTCCTGTAGAGAGAGCAAGGTTGAAAAGGCTGCACACCATAGAAGACATTTATAAGTCAGCATGTTTTAACATTTGACTGATGATAACATCGATCCCTACTGCAGAGTTGTTTAAGCTTGCAGATTACATCACTGGAGCACTGAGTAGTGAGGGGGGAGGGAGACATTGAAGGATAAGCACATTAAGCATCAGCTGAAGCACCCTGAAAAGAAAGGACTGAAGTATGGGGTAGTAACATCGGGGATGATTGGCAGTCATGCTGCTGTATTTTCAAGTCGGGTTATAGAGGATTGTCTGGAAAGGAAATTTGCTGTAGTCCCCAAAGCATTGATGGGGAATCATGATCAAGACTGGAAAAGAAATTTGGACAAATTACAAAGTGAATTATGTTTAAAAGTTTGTTTTTGGGGTGCAAAACCTTGCCCTTCTACCAATGTGTGGTTACTGGAAGATGCCAGATGCTTTTTAGCTTATGCTCTATCAGGCCTGTGAAACCCCCTATATTTAGCACATACAAGCCAGGGAGCTGCTGTTATAAGCGCCCCTGTGCAGTGTGGGGATGAATAGTTATGATAACAGTGTTGATAATTTTAATGCCAGAGTATTTCCTTCCTTCGAGCAACAAACAGCTACTGCAAAAATCCAGCACAGAATTCACACCATTAGTAAAAAGCACGTTAAATCTGATAAAGAAGAATCCCCAACGTTTCTTCCGGTCGCTGTGCACGTTTCAATTCATCTATAATATGTTTTCTCTCAACTGAACATAAACTTATAATGTTTATACATCACTGATTCGGCAATGGGTATAAAGTGTGGCCTATATACAACCCGTTATTCCTTCCATCCCTGAGATTTTGTCTGGTTCATGATCTGACGAAGTTCAAATCTCCAGCTTTAGACCAACAGCGAACACTTTCAAGTGATGGCTGGGAATTCCTAAACATGGCGCCAATACCGCTTTATTACAAATGTCACATGGTCTAATATCCAACGCATTTCGGATGTTTATCGCCAAGCTCATTGTGCGTCATACAGTAGATCTAGATGTAAAGGCGAGCAGTTAACAAACAAAGCTCTCGACCTTAAGCTCCAACGTAAATCTACCTGGATGCACAAAATCTCCATTACTAAACAATGTGAGAATATCTACTCTTTGGCCATTAGGGACACCGAAAATACTTCTTGGGCCAAAGTGAAACCAGAGGTGAACAAGATTCTGAAACTAGTATCAACAAATACTGGCAAACCGTTGTTGAGCCCTTTTGAGCCAGGGGGAGATGGCTAAATTACTTGAAAATGTGAAACTGATTTAACATTGAAATCTGATTTTTTTTTTCACTACCCAGAGGAGTGTTAAAATTTGCTATTAATGCTTCCATTAATGCTTTTTACCTTTGTATCAAGTTTTGAGCTATATTTCAGCATTTTTTAAAAACAACCACTCATAGGTTCTTCCCATTATTATCCATGGACGCAAGATGATTCATCGCATATTTTGCAGTCAAAGGCTTATCTACGTGCATTATCAAGGGGTTGGTAAAAGTAGTGATGCTGCCAAAAATCTATTCACTTGTGAACTTCAACCATTGAAACTTACAAATCCCCTTGTCTTAAGAATATGAAACTGAAGGGTTTGGTATCAAATGTTGAATACATCAAGTTTCAAGACCATACAACTATTTTAGTCATTTGATATTGGATGACCTTGAAATGACCTTCAAAATTTTTATCACTGAATGTTGACCAAAACCCTCAGTTTCATGACCATCCCAGCATTTCAAGTGATTGGACCTTGAAAATTTTTGGTAGCAAATGTTGATAACACCCACAAGGTTTCATGACCATACAACCATGTGTAGTGATTTGACCTTGGATGACCTTGAATTACCTTCAAAATTTTCAGCACTGAATGTTGACCACACCCACCAAATTCATCATCCAGCCACAATTTGACAAATATAGCTCATTTGCATCAAAGAATGTCCTTTAATTGGGTAGACGTTTCATAAGTTCCTATGGATGCAAATGAGGTATTACAATTGATTCCGTCATGCGCTCTTTAACGTTGTGCAATAGTGCTTGACAGAATGAATGACAATACCTCATTTGCATCCATGGGACTTATATACGAAACATCTACCTTTAATTGACCCATATGCCATATACACCACATATGAACCATTGGGCCAGTGGTTCTGATAAGTTTGGTTGCAGCAGACGGAGTGGGTCGATACACTGCAACGAATTGAACAGACTTAGTTTAGTCAGTGACACAAATATATTCGTAAGTAACCAGTTTTCCCCGTCCTGGTGTGAATCCGTAGCCTGTTATAATAGAAGGCATGAAGTTGTGTTTGTCATATAATTCCTGTAAAAAATCTGCCACTTGAATTACAGACGCTGAAGTGGGATCTATATTCCGTTCTCTACACCAACGGTAATATCTGTGTAATCTGGCATCACAGGTTCCTATGGCATCGCCGAGCTGATGCCATAGTTTTTGCAACTTTCTCTGGAAATCCCTTTTCAAGCTTCTTTGCCTTGACAATTTCCATGCTACTAGGTTGGAGGTCTCTGGATCTGGGTGTTGAACTTGTCCCCGATACTGGGTTAACAGATCGCTTCTTTCTGGCAGCTTCAACGGAATTTCCACCAACAACTTTAGTAGAAGCGGAAACCACGCTTGGTGAGGGGGGCTATGAGAATTACCAGGCAATTCTTGTCCCAATCATCTTCAGTACTCTGTGTAGCAAAATTGGTGGTGGAAAAGTGTAAGCAATCATCCCTTCCCATGCGACTGAGAATGCATCTACTGCTTCCGCACCCCATTCTGGGATGGGAGAGAAATATATTGGGAGCTTCGTGTTCTCTTTTGTTGCAAACAGATGTACATGGGCACGTTCCCAGTGAAGGAATATGTGATCCACAACCCTTTGTGGAAGTGTCCACTCTGTAGTTTTTATTGTCTTCCCTCTGGACAGTCTGTCTGCAATAACATTTCTCTTCCCTGGGATATGCGCTGCCTTCAACATTATTTGATGCTCTCTGCACCAATTTAGCAGCTCTAATGTCAAGTAACACAGGTCTGGTGACCTTGAAACTGCAAGATACATCCACAAGAGACTATTCCAGTTGGAATTGTGCAACAGATTTGAAGCCCTCCAGTGCTACGATACATCAGCACCAATCACCCAGAGGTACCAACAATTTGAACATGCTGTCGCAGAGGTAGCTGAGAAGGTTGTTGGCAAACGCAGACCATGTGCCATGCCGAGCTGGGTAACTGACAATAACTATCCATCTGAAGTCAGAGAGGGATGAAGCCAAAAGAAGATACCTGGTTTCCAAGTCTAAGCAGTCCAGAGAACTTTGGAAAAGGCTTAACTCCAGCTTGAATGAGAGTTACAAGTCAGATGAGGCAGCCATGCTCTACAAACAAATGGAAGATCTCAAACTGGCTGAATCAAAGGGTGATTATACCACCACATGGAAAATCATCCATAATCTATCTAGCAAAGACAAGAAAACCAGTGTCAAGGTCAACAAAAGAGATGACACCCCACCAACAAGTGAGAAGGACCTACTTGCAGAGTGGAAGGAATATTTAAGTTCCTTGCTCAACAACAGCCACGGTTCACTATTATTTGAACTGCCTCCACCGGCTTCTCAAGATCTGCCCATCAAAACTAATCCACCAACACTAGAGGAGACGCTACTAGCCATAGGCCAAATGAAGAATAAGGCCGCTGGACTTGACAGTGCAATTACATCTGAAGCACTCCAGAATGGTGGTGATGCAATGGCTAAGTTAGTTCATGGCTTTTGTACTGAAGTATACACCACTCCCACTCCACCCAGCCAATGGACCACTAGCGTCATTGTTCCTCTACCCATGAGGGGAGACCTTAGTCTGATGACCAACTATCGAGGAATATCTCTTCTGTCAATTACAGCCAAGGTTTACAACAAGATCCTTTTAAACAGAATCAGAGAACATGTGGACCCCATCTTAAGAAGCAACCAGGCTGGATTTCGTTCTGGAAGAAGTTGTGCCCAGCAGATCCATATCCTCAGAAGAATCATGGAAGGTTTACAAGACTACCAGCTTCCTCTTACAGTCACCTTTATAGATTTTAAGGCCTTTGATTCCATCAATAGAAAGGTTATGTTTGCTGTGATGCGGCATTATGGAATACCGGAAGCAGTGGTGAATGCCATAAGTGCGCTATACAACAACTCTAAAAGTGCAATAATGGTCGACGGAAACATTTCGGATCCTTTCGGAGTTCTTCAGGGTGATGTTTTAGCTCCATTCCTTTTCATCATATTAGTAGACTTTCTACTGAAGAAGGCCACATCAGATTGTGACTCTGGAATTGTAACACACCCTCGCCGCTCCAGACGATACCCAGCCAAAGTATTGAATGACTTGGATTTTGCTGATGATATTGCCCTGCTGGAATCCACTCTTCCGAGGGCACAGACACAGCTGACCAATACTGCAGCAGCAGCAGAAAATCTTGGCCTCATAAGAAGCATATCCAAGACAGAGTACGTGACTGCAAAATGTCATCCTCATCCAACACATCAAGTCTATGGTGAATCCATCAACCATGTGACAGATTTCAAATATTGGGCTTCCAAAATGGGCACTGCTGGGCAAGGAGCTAAGATGACGCCAAGCATTAGCATGGATGCCTTCTTGAATCTGGAAACGTCTTGTGGAAAGCCCCCATTATCCATCTCTCTGCAAAAGTCACAGTTATTCAACACTTACCTGTGTTACCATCCTACTCTATGTGTTCCTTGGACACATCCTTCGTCTGCAGAGGAAACGAGCTAGAAGATACGCTCTCCTACATACCAACCTCATGGCAAAAGGAGGCTGGACGTCCACGCACCTTATTTAGCCTACATCCAACGTGTCTTAGAGTATGGTAAAGGCATGATACAGCTGACCAGATAGTCATACTTGCCAAAGATAGACGTGCATTGAGAAATCTTGTAATCGCCGCTCCAGCCGAAGGATGATGATGATGATGGTGACCTTGTACCCCATTGTTTGTTCAGGTATGCTACTACTGTGGAGTTGTCTGATCTTACTTGACCACTTTCTTTGCTACCCACTGCTGAAAGTGTATGAGGCTTAGGAAGACTGCCTTCATCTCGAGCCAATTTATGTGCTCGTTTTTCACAGTCGGATCCCAAAAGCCGTTTACTTGCTTGTCTCCTAGATGCGCACCCCAGCCCAATCCGGATGCATCTGTTGTCAACACTAGTAGACCTTTTATGGTGTTGTTTTTGCCTATCCACCACCTCAGATGGGGTACCAGACATGGATGAAGCTCTAGGCTCTTGTCTATGGATTCCTTGTGAGGGTCCCACTGTCCTAACAAGGAAAGCTGAATTGGTCTCATGGCCCGCCTGGCCCACGGAACGAGATCTATACATGCTGCCATTAGTCCTAATAGGCGCAGGTAGAACCTGGCTGGGACTATCCTTCTTTGTAGTAATGTATGGATCACTTCGCATAGGAGTTTGTATCTTTCCATGGTAGGTCTTACGAGACCTAGATCTAGAAGAAAATCTGCCCCTAGAAAATTGAGACGTTGGCTTGGAATCAGACATGACTTTTCCAGATTTGGAATCAAACCCAAACTAAGCACTACATCCTCATGACTTTGCTGACTGATTGTATTGCAGCTGCTTTGCTGCAATCTTTGATTAGCCAATCGTCGAGGTACATGAACACTTGTAACTGCTGAGAATGCAGGTGAGCCCCTAACACTGACATCCCTTTGGTGAAGACCCTGGGGGCTGAGGCTAGTCCAAAACATAGAACTCGAAACTGGTAGCATTTCCCTTGAATTGAAAAACTCAGTTACTTTTGTATTGAGGGTGTATATGTGGATCCTGGGTTTCCTACCGGAAATCATTTTTTTCCAAAATTCCTATCCCACAATGCACCAACGATGTATGAGTAGATATGCATCACTCCATGCACGCTCGCGGTTTAGTGCGCCTCCTTTAAACTACGCGCACATTTTGTGGTGCAAAAATTACAAGGCAATCAAAGAGTACTTGTTACTGGTAAAATTTATGTACAGCAAACGGTTTTCGCAGAGTTATGACAGAAAAATGACCTTATGACACAAAACACCATAGAATATATATGCACTATTTATTTCTACTACTCGGTACATCTGTTGGTGCATGTGGGATAACGAATTTTGGTAAAAAATGATTTCCGGTAGGAAACCCAGGATCCACGTATTAGTATGTGCAGATAGGCATCTTTTAAGTCTAGTTTTGCCACCCAGTCATTCATTCCCAGACTTTGGGATATTGTGCAAAATGTTTGCATTTGAAAATGAGATGACACTACAAACTTGTTCAACCATAAGGATTCCAAAAGGTATAGTTTGTACTATCTACAACCCAAAGTTTTGGATTTAAGGTTAAAAACAGCAAAACAGGTCAAAAGGTTAAATTTCAGTTGTACAGGGATCAATTTTTAAAGTTGCTCCAATTTGGTTAAAAAGTGTTGCAAATGATTGATGGAGCTCATATGATTAAAAATAAGGAATAGTTTTGGGTGTTTTAAATGCTTGCTTACAAGAGTAGGGAGAAAACAAGGTCAAGCCCCATTGAATACAATGGACATAGACCTTTTTGCCCCCTACATTGGTTAACTACAGCGGCTCAGAAGACCTTCCCAAGTACCTTTTCACCCACAAAACTGTAGGGCATTTAGAGCGTAAGATGGAGCGAACAGGAATTGAGTGTAGGCCCCTAACGTCCGCCAGCGGCATGATTAACAATGGCGCGTAATATGAGACTATTTACATGATTTACGTCACCAGCCTGGTATCAGCTGTGTTTACAACTTCCACTCGTACTTTCGCCACATGATTCCCTACTTCTAAAGATAAATTTCAGTGAATATATCCAGCATTTTTATTTGGTAAGGACTCGATTAAAAAATATAGGCGTTAACTTGGGCTGGTTTACCGGGGACGGTAACTTGAGTCTAGGAAGTTGAGGCTGAGTCTAGGCACAGGCAAGGATGTATGATTTGTATCACCATGTCTAGGCATCGGGCTAGGAACGGGGCTAGGAATATTGTACTTGCATGTTTATTTTCTTTTGGACTTCACAATTTCAAATTCATGTGCAATGCTTAACATTGAGTTTGTGTACCATTCGTGACCGTGTAGATACACTTGACCAATGTTACCTTCTCGACAACAGAAAGAAATGAAGTCAACACGCATTTACCAGTCGATAATATGGTTCGCGCTCAAAGGATTATGGGGGCTGGCTTCCGAGCTGCTGTTATTGGAAACTATTCCTTATTTTAATCCTATGAGCTCCACCAATAATCTGCACCATATTTTATCCAAATCAGAGCAACTTGATAATTTTCAGTTGTACAGGGGTCAAATTTCAATTTTTAGCTTATAACTCCCAAAACTTTAGGCTGTAGTTAGTACAAACTATACCTTTTTGGAATCCTTATGATCAGCAAATAATGTGGTATACTTTTCAACATGATTAAAGCAATTTAACAATTTTTCCCCTGTGTAAACCTTGGTTACCTGGCTATATATGGAATCAGCCTAAGGAAGTCCACCGGGCCTGAATATAGCCCTGGTTTATATAACCAGAATTGAGGATACTTTTTCATACCTAGAAATACTATAATATTGTTTGTGAAATGGACATAAAAATACTATTTGATGTTGCAATCCTGACATTTTTGAACAAAAAAAGAACATTATAAATTACAACAGACGACAAAGGTTGAATGGCATGATATTTTTCTTTAATATTTCATAGTTCATTTGACTCTAGAGACACTAAAGTTTTTTCCCAAAGCTTGGCTTTTTGTTTCTATATTTTATTTTCTTCACCCAACTGTAAGTGTAACATATGGTATGTACGGTATAAAGTGCTGGTGATATTTTTTTCTTTTTTTAAACTTTTTTTGATAAATATTTTGACTGGCACAGTATAGCACATAACAGCCTTTTTAAAAGAGTTGTACATCATTGAAAGTATACAATTATGATCCTTTTAAAGGAATTCTTGTATACGTATGCACTAGCTGTGGTAAAAGTAAAAAAAAGCAGACCAAATCTGTGCTGTGAACACTTTCTGCAATTACAAATCGACACGCGAGTGCAAGAAGGTCATAAGCGCAATAGCTGCCTTGTGATACATCTGTGTGCTGCCATGTATGACTCAATTTATCTTTCTTGAGTCAGTGGCTCTTGAAATAGTTCTTCAGCGACTGTCGCCTGAAGAACCATTTCAAGAGCCACTGACCAAAGACTTGGCATTATAGAGGTTTGATGGGAATTTCTAACAAATGGCAGCTATTGCACTTACAACCATCTTGCACTCGCATGACGAAATGCTCTTAGCCATATCTCTTATTTTATAAAAGCAATGACTTGACTCAACCCAGGTAAAAAAATATTCAACTTTTCTGGTCAATTTTAGCAAGTCATGCCCTAAACTCCATTAATAAGCTAACAAATTCACTTTAGCTAAATTCAACAAAAAAGTCAAAATGTGACTATTATGTTGGGGTCCACACTACATATTGTTCAGACTCGCATTTAAGGATGACCTCATTGCGTTTTAGGTTGCGCAGTTTGAAACATGCATTTGTGCTGTCTTTTGAGTCGCAGCATTATACACACATGATCAAGGTGGCACAATTGAAACACTAGTACAAATAACGAGACGCAACATGATGTCACCCTCTCTGGATCGGGTCTGAACAGAGTACAATACTTTTGTTGCTTATTTTAGACCATAACAGAACCACCACATGACTAATACGAAGTTGTTCTGCTCATTTTTGGCTTCGAGGAAAATTTCACAGTAAAAAGTAAAACAATAATTAAACAGCACAGATTTGGGTTGCTTTTTATTTTTTGCCCACACTGTATAGCAATAGTATTTCCCTGAATTTTCCACTCTTCAAAAAATAAAAAATAATCATTCACTGCCCTAAACGTACACTTTTGTTGAGGCTATTAACCAGCTGGTGTTTTGCAATTTTTAATAAGGCGAGAAATTATTCCCAGTTACTGGACAAACAAGACTATGCATTCACTCCACCCCCCCCCCCAAAAAAAAAAGGTTGAGACAGGAATAGCACCATTTAACATATTTTCACATTGCTCTTTACCTGTGGAAAAGGTGTACAATCATTCTGAACCAATGTGTTAGTCCTCCTAAACTTAAAGGTGCAACAAGAGATTTCAAACAACAGGTGTTCCTAATAAATGTGGAAATTCTTATTTATGCACTGGTGTAAAGCTTTCTATCAAAAATATCCCCATCTGAAAGAATTAATCTGAGAACTGTTTCTTTGGTACAAAAATTGTGAAATTTCTAATGGGTCATTCCATGCCAAATCAACAAATTTTTGGGACATTTGTTGCCCTTACGTCACCGATTTTTTTTATTTTCGAATATGTTGCAGGGGTACCCAAGTTATGCACAAATCGAAAATTTTAGTGATTTTGTTCAATTCCCTCGGGAGTTATGGACAACAGAAAATTGGGTCATTTTGCACCAAAACCTGTCCTCTGAATGACAAGTGGTTTTCCATAACTTGTATTTTCATAAAATAAAAGCCAAATTTTCTCAAAAAGGGCTGTGGAGCTTCACTTATGAACTGTCTCAAAATAGACGAAAGAAAAAAAACCGATTCCGATAAAGCATCGCTAATTAACGGCTCGTTAATTACGGACTTCTTCACAAATGATGTGTAATGAGATGGGGTTTTTACACCCTAATATCTTAATATCTGGGACTTGCTAAAGCTTGATTTTAGACTAGTCTAATCATTTAACAAGTCCTAAAAGCATGTAGCATGTTGCAAAAAAATTGCGCATCCCGTTGCCATGGTTACCGGCCATTAAACTTGAAAGAAAACAAAAAGTACATAATGTAGGACATCATATTTCTGTGCTACCTGCTTTTAAGTTTAAAAATTGCAGTTTAACATAATATTTAGTGCACCAACTTTAATGTAAAGCAAGAAATTTTCTTGGCCCAAACTTTTAACTGGACGAAAAGAGATCGCAAAAATGTCAATAAAATGGCTACAAATCGAAAAATGGCCAATATTGGTGTTAAAGCAGAGTTTAAGGTGGAACAAAAGTACAATGCACCTGATTTCTAAGTATATTTTAATTTGGAAGTGTAGTTTGTAACACATACTTCCACAAAATCTTACTTTCAAAGTTTTGAAATGACCAATCACCTTCCAACGACTACCCTGAAAATACCGATTTAAGGTCCGACACTCACGAATTGGTGGAAAAGTAGGATATGAATGAAATACAATGGGCATCATTTTTTAAACTAAGTGAGATATGGCACTTTTTCAGTGTGCCTGGTGTTTGTGAGAGGGTTATTAACTGAAAATGAAATTTGTACATGTTTTCTATTTCCATAATAGGCTCCCTTATTTAGCCCCAAATCTGTGTATGTCAATGTAGGGTCGTCAATTACGTCAAAAGTGAGCTTTTGAGTTTTGACAAAGTCATATCATTAATGCAATATGGGATATTGGTCTCTTTTTCAGTAATTACAAGTATTTGTGTGTTGGTTATTTAAAAGTACAGACACAAAATTTATGCATTCTTTGTATTTCCAAAATAGACTACCCTAAAATGGCCAAAATCTGCAATGGAGGTGTGTATGTGGGGGTTATCAAACAAATGGAGAAACAAAATTTGTACATTGTTTACAATTCTGTTTTTAGACCCCTAAAGTGGCCCAAAAATGACATGTAATGATGACTGAAGCAGCGAATATTGATTTTGAACCAGTTTAGGGTGGTCTGTTATGGAAACACAAAGAATGTAAAAAAAAAAAAAAAAAAAATTTAATTTGGAAGTGTAGTTTGTAACACATACTTCCACAAAATCTTACTTTCAAAGTTTTGAAATGACCAATCACCTTCCAACGACTACCCTGAAAATACCGATTTAAGGTCCGACACTCACGAATTGGTGGAAAAGTAGGATATGAATGAAATACAATGGGCATCATTTTTTAAACTAAGTGAGATATGGCACTTTTTCAGTGTGCCTGGTGTTTGTGAGAGGGTTATTAACTGAAAATGAAATTTGTACATGTTTTCTATTTCCATAATAGGCTCCCTTATTTAGCCCCAAATCTGTGTATGTCAATGTAGGGTCGTCAATTACGTCAAAAGTGAGCTTTTGAGTTTTGACAAAGTCATATCATTAATGCAATATGGGATATTGGTCTCTTTTTCAGTAATTACAAGTATTTGTGTGTTGGTTATTTAAAAGTACAGACACAAAATTTATGCATTCTTTGTATTTCCAAAATAGACTACCCTAAAATGGCCAAAATCCACATGCACTACTTCAGTCGTCATTTTACGTAATAATATGAGCTTTTTGGCTTTTATAACATACCGAAATCTATAAAACCACATGAGAAACTACCCTCATTTTCTGCAATGGAGGTGTGTATGTGGGGGTTATCAAACAAATGGAGAAACAAAATTTGTACATTGTTTACAATTCTGTTTTTAGACCCCTAAAGTGGCCCAAAAATGACATGTAATGATGACTGAAGCAGCGAATATTGATTTTGAACCAGTTTAGGGTGGTCTGTTATGGAAACACAAAGAATGTATGAATTATGTTTCTGTACTATTCTAATAACCACCACACATATACCTCAATTACTGAAAAGGAGCTGAATAGCACACATTATATTAATGATATGACAATCGCAAATGCTCACTTTTGACCTAATTTCTGGCCATAATAGTGAATGTGGATTTTCTGCCATTTTAGGAAGTTCTATTATGGAAATAGAAACAATGTTTGAATTTCATTTTATACTGTTATAATAACCACCACACAAATACCACAAACAATGAAAAAGAGTGTAATATCTCATTAAGTTGTCGAAATATTGCCCTTTGAATTTCATTCATATCCCACTTTTTAACTTATTCATGACTGTCGAACCTAAAATCGGTACTTTCAGGGTAGTCGTTGGAAGGTGATTGGTCATTTCAAAACTTTGAAATTTTTTTGCAACATGCTATATGATTTTAAGATTTGTTAAATGATTATACTAGACTAAAATCAAGCTTTTACAAGTCTCAGATATGAAAATATTAGGGTGTAAAAACCCCATCTCATTTTGCATCATTGTGATAAAGTCCGTAATTAACGAGCCGTTTTTTTCTTTCGTCTATTTTGAGACAGTTCATAAGTGAAGCTCCACAGCCCTTTTTGAGAAAATATGGCTTTTATTTTATGAAAATGCAAGTTATGGAAAACCACTTGTCATTCAGAGGACAGGTTTTGGTGCAAAATGACCCAATTTTCTGTTGTCCATAACTCCCGAGGGAATTGAACAAAATTGCTAAAATTTTGGATTTGTACATAACTTGGGTAAACCTATAACATATGCAAAAATTTAAAAAATCTGTGAGGTATGAGCTTTCACCATTCGTTGATTTGGCATGGAATGACCCTAATTTCCTTTAGGAGCTAATACGAAATTCAGCCTATCTTCTCTATTGAAATATAAGCATATACAAATCACCCTTTGTTTTCATTTTAAGTTATTTCTGTAGCAAAACAAAAGGTAAGGAATCTTTGAGTGTCTAATCTATATGATATCGCTACATATCACAGAAAATATGGATGACTTGAAATCTCTAATTGCACCTTTAAGATATACCAGGTCATCTTAGTATGGAATATCTTGTGCAGAAACATATGCAAGAAATAACAAATTATAATAAATAACAAATTTTGAGGCATTCTGTAAAAGTTACACTCTTCTCAACCTCTAAAAACATTCTGCAAAGTTAGAGACGGAAATCATTTTGGACAAATTTTGTAATCAAAACAAGACGTGGGAAAACTCATTCCTAATCTGAAGATGTTTAAAATTCTACGGAAAATGCTACCATAATTACAGAATTAAAATAGGTATCCCAGCCTCGCCTTCATATATTACCCCTCCTTTTGTGCTAAATTAGAAATTGTTTCACAGCTGCAGGCTACGAAATGCCACGTTGCTTTTTGCAGCCTTCAGTAAAGGGACTTGAAATTGTTATCTTTTAGAGGGTAATGTACAGAAAGCCAGAGATGAATCTTTAGCAATTTACTGCCAGGACAAAAAAAAAGTGTTAGAGTATTAATCTGCAGGTGTACTGCAAGCCCTAAAAAATTACTGCGGGCTAAAAAAAAGCTGGTAAATTGCATGATGTTACTTTATGTTGCCCAAGGACTGGTTAGGGTTAGCTAAGAAAACAAAAGATATGGTACATAGGGTGGGGGTTTTTCTACACATTTTAACATATAAAACCAGATTTGTATGATTTGGGGTGCTTTTCCCAAGCCTTAAAATTTAAATTCTTTTAAAAATAGGGTAAGGGCAGGTTACACTAACAAAACATTCTAAAGGCTTTAAAAAAATTACAATTATCACTGAACAAGGCATTTGATCCCAATGATTTCTAAAAAATTATAGTCTATTGTAGCCTCCTATAATCATGATTAAGTTAAAACTGGGATGTGTTATTTTCTTTATTGATCCGGCAGCTTCTCCAAACAATAGATATCCTATAATGAACCTCATCAATCTGCTAAATTGTGTCGTATTGAAATAATGGGGATGGTTAAATGGTGAATTTAGGAGTGAGTTGTGGGTTAGGAGTGAGTTGATCATTGTAGGTGCAGCTATTGGCATTAATGGAGCGAGTTGTATTAGAGAGTTGCGATTGTTCTAGGTGTATTACAAAACCTACAACGAATGCTATTCACTAGGAAAGCAATGGACACCTTTCAGACCTAACAACTATAGATCATATCTATCTACCAACCCTGGCTTGTTTGTTTAAAGGCACTATCGGTGATTGCTAAATCAGAAAATCATCAAAAATCAGATTTTTACATGTCTGTAACAAATAGTGGTACCCCAACATATCCTGCAAATGATAACGCCAGAAGCAACCTAAAATAAGAACAAAATTGGATATATTAGTCATTACTGCCCGTATGGACACTTACTACAACATGTAACTGAATGGAGAGTCACATCTTTGAACCACTGCCATTTCTTCCTTTTCTGACAATTCTTCAGTTAAAAAAAAACAAATTATGAAAATTCAAGATTTATCCTTCACTTTTAAGCTATTCCTGCAAATTTAAATTTTTTTGCTTTTGGATGAATCACTGATAGTGTCTTTAATTGGTAAGAGCACTGCGTTAGTAATACAAAGGTTGCTGATTTGAGTCCAGCCAAGTGCACTCTCCCTTCCAACACTTGCATGCACTAGCCATCTAAAGGGAAAGGTTAATAAATATTCAACAAAAGCTACAACAATCGCAATTTGCTACTACAAGAACATGGATTATTTCTCCAACTTGTCCTGTAACTAACTCCACAACTTGCCACTCAAACAATCCCTTAAATTAGAGCTCTATTTATTACGTTCTAGACAGAAAAGAAAGCCTTATTTTCCCACCCTTTTATAAGAATTCAAAACACCAGCATCTTTCAAAGATCAACAATTTCACTTTTAAATTTCACACTAAGCCGGATGTGTCTAGGTCCCCTGAAGTGCCACGGACACAAAACCACACCTCAATGGCCCTATGACACGACGGCCTATTTTGAGGCTATTCCATTTTCTTCATACAAATTATCATAGGCATAGTTGACCATAATTCTGAACAGTAGACGTAATTCCCCACTTTCAATCACACATATAAAAATCAAGTGAAAACAGAATAGCCCCGAAATCTTATATTTTTTTTTACCTCAGTGGAAATACGGTGCTATGGATTATGAATATTTTCTACCAGCATATGAATACACCAGCCTTTATTATGTTATAATTTTTGTATTCATAGATTTGTCTCAAGTCTGGGCAGTATGGAAACCACTGATTGAACATAATAATAATATAATACAAAACATACACAGAACTTGTGTAGCGAGCATACATTGTAAAATTATAACATACGCAATCATCATCAATCATCATGTTATACAAAAAAATTCTCTAAGTGATGTGAATTGTCACTTACTGTGACCCTTCCATAGCCATTCTGATACCATAAGATACCCATGTGATACCCATGTGATATGCATGACAAGCCCATGTGACCCCACATGAAATATCAACCCATACAACACAGTTCATTTGGTTTGTTGTATCACCTATCTATATAAACAAACACAGCCGGATTCTTCCTCGTGGTACCACAGCTACTCTGTACTCAGGCATGTGAGTGTCCATGTTTAAAAAACGCAGAAAATCTGAAATTTCCTGTATACAGACTACAGAGCAATTCCCTATTCAGCTACTGTCAGTGAAGGTTGCCGAATTTGACTCATGTGACATTTTCGCTACCACTAAGGTAAGATGGTCTGCAACAAAAAATCTAACCTGAATTTAACATTTTATAGAGACATGAGATTTCCAGAAAGAAGCGCCCCCAATTTTTTTGAACCCGAGTTTTTTGCATATTTGGAATGCGTCCCAAGGGATTAGATCACACCTGAAGTGAATAAGCCGAATACGCGTCGTTATTAATACTATGATGATTTAGTACTTTTATGTCGTGCACGACAGAAAGTCCAAGCAAGGCCGTTTCTATGGGGACAATTACGTGAGGCAGGCAAGTTCAAAACCAAGGTTTGCTGTTTTCTTTGTACTTGTTTGTCCATAAACCCTTCGAACGTTCTTGGTAGGTGGTTTACACTCAATTTCTGTGCAATTTGAGGAGAACATTCGTTTTATCCTAACAAGGCGGGTTCTCGAACACAAGTGTCGCCTGGTTGAGCGAGCTGATGAAGTTTGGCAAATGACTGATTTAGAAAAGGAACAATGCAATGGAGGAGAAGTGTTACAAATGTCACAGGGGTCACAAAGCGAACCTAGTCACATGAGGTCACCCCAATGCACCTTTTCCTCGACGCACCCCATGACACCCCCACACCCGTAGCATCCCACCTGACCCTACCCGGCACACAGATTGTGAATGGGCCAAAGGTGAAATGAGGTCACCAGGGTCACATGATGTCACAAAGGTTAATGAGGTCACCAAGGTCATATGGGGTCACAAAGGTCAACATGAAAGTCACCAAGATAAGAAGTCACCAATGTCACAGTACACAAGTCCACCAACGGTCTATGGGGTCATAAAGGTTCACATGAGTCACCAAGGTCACATGGGGTCACAAAGGTCACAAGAAGTCACCCAAGGTCACGAGGTCACACCAAGATCACCACAGTCACAAGAACACACAAGCGTCACATGAGGTCACACGCCCCAGCACCCCCCGAACACCCCACCATTCCCGATGCCCTTACCAACGCACACCCACCCCGACCCCACCAGACGCACATCCCGACAACTCCCGACGCACCCCACCCCGCGTACCACACTCACACTAATACCCCACCATGCCCCCTCCACCCTGCCTCTTCCAAACACCCACCCTGCCCCTTCCCAACACCCCACCCTGCCCACTCCACAACACCCCACCCTGCCCCCTCCCCCAACACCCACACCCTGCCCCCTCCCCAACACCCACCTTCCCCCCTCCCCAACACCCCACCCTTCCCCTTCCATATTGATTCACACACAAGAAGTATGGCTTATGTTTTTCATTGTCGCAAAGGATTTCACACCATATCCGATGTACCATTTTAGCGATTCAGGCATATTACCCATATTAATTTAACTCATTGCATACCAAATCCACATGTGTCAGGAACTTTCAAATTGCCAAAAGATGCTGCACCATAATGGGTTTTAGACAGTGACAGGAATTTTTGCATATCCGATGTACCATTCAAAAAATATAGCGATTGTACGCATGATTTTTGCATAATTAATAGCTCATTTGAATATGTAATTTGTCTGAAATATGCCCAACATCTAATCAGGTCGAGAATCTTAACCAACTCCTCCAACCAAGTGAGATCATTATACACCTAGCACTCCAGATTAACTGCACACAATCCTTTGCGGGATAAGGGTTTCATTTTGACCGGCCAAAATATGCTAATATATTCAGATATATGAAAATAATGCAGTCAAAAGATACACATAATATTCTGGCACCTCCACTCTTCACCCTACCAAGTGTGAAGTAAATCGGGATTAGCGTTAGCCAGCAGAGCATTTCAAAAAGGTTAAACCGAAATGTCTGAAAAATATGCAAAATTAAGCTAATTAAAAAATCATGAAATGCAAATAATGCAGCCAAAAGCTACAACATGATATTGTGTCACCTCACTCAATCATCCTATCAAGTTTGAAGTAAATCTGGGATAGCGTTTAGCATGGAGAGCATTTTGAAAAAAGGTTTAACCGAGTCACGGACGGACAGACGGACGGACACACAGAAAATTGGACTAGTATGTGCCCCATGAACATTCGTTCAAGGCGAACACAAAAAAAATCTCCTCACGTCACTTTAAGAAAATGGAAACGTAAATAATTACATTTTACCTAAATCAGTTGCTTTCAGATGCTCAACAGGATTGGTAATTCCACTTACGATGCAAACAATCTTCCCTATTATACCATATACCTTCTCTACCCAATCTTCTTCGATCAATTCTACGACCCATTTTGTCCATGTAGTGATCTAAAGTTACTATAATAAATAGTTTATTAATAAACTAACTTTATAAGTTTATTTGATCCTTCATAAAGACTGGATGAACTGGATTGAAATGCAGAGTAAATTCTTTCGACATGCCTGAGATCTAGCATTGGAGAAGTTAACATCATACCTACAAGCACGGTTCAAAACAAATACATTACACATCACAATAGAGTGCTTTCACTGGCCTTCTTGATGGGAATACAGTGGTAAAAGGTCACGAAAATGCCTTTCAGGGTAGTTCCAGTCGTTTAAGAAATAAATGAAACTGGTATAAAACTCGATTTTTCCCCCTTTTAAAACGAACATGGATTTAGATTTAGGGATATAAAAATTGTGACGCAGGCAAGGGAAAATGCAGAAATTTGCAGAAAATTCTCATGCCTGTGTACTCAGGGAGCTACTACATAGCACAGACACATAGGACCTGGTGTACTGGTCTTCCAAACTACATCCTTTAGTATTCCTACAGTGGTGAGTTTTTGGAGTACTTAATATATGTCTACCCTAAACCCCCTCAATACGTCCCTCTTTAAGTACATGCCCAAAATTGTGAAAATCTTGGCCCATTTGTCTATTGAAGTCTTGGCTTTTGAATGGGCACCTACAGTACTGGCATAAGCACATAGGCCCATAGTCACAAAAGTGTACAAACTTTAGTCCAGGACTGAAATGAGAGTTGCCCTGCCCAACAGGACCTTGTTTTCACCTTTCCCATATAGGTACCCATAGTAAAGGGTAACATCTACACCACTTTTTTTTTTCCTCATTACATACTGCAAGTGAGAAGGGAAAATAAAATGTCCCAAATTATAGTATTAACCATCATTTTAGTCTAGGAATAAAGTTGCTTTGCTTTTTATGATTACAGGCCCTAGCTACTATCATGAAGCACAATTTGATAGGTTTTTACGATTTTTATAGAACTTCTGGGGTGTTTTCAATTTGTAATTTTAAACAGCTTCTTTATGGGTTGAAAATATATTTGTAGGCTTCTAAAATCAAGGCTTCACTTTACTGTGATGGTGAACAGTATCACAAGAATCGGGCTGTTTTTTTACATTTATTTTGAGCAATTTTGAACCAAACTCTCTACCTGACATCCTGACCAATACATAAAATGTACACCTCAATCTCATTTGTGTTTACCATGCAAAACAAGCACAGGGTTAACTATGTAATTTGCATGTGATATCAACATGGGTACCTTATGATTATAGCCTTGGTTTTTTTATGCAATGCCTTGCATTTAAAGATTCAACTTTTAAAGTTCAGAATCTCTTAGCTGTTAAAAAAGATGAAAAAATGGTGGGACACTGTCAACATGCCCTACACATACTTCCACAACAGCTTTTAGTATGGGGTCATGATTGAGGACAAATTTTGCATGAGATTTTCTCCAATGCAATACACACACAAAGAAATGTTCACAGCGTTATCTCAAAATGGTTTGAAAACAACCAATTTCATCCGTTTACATCTTGAATTGGCTTGATGGGATTTTAGAAATCCACACAAACCAACTGAAAAACATAACCCAATATCACAAACTCTCTCTCGTCTCTTTTTGGATGGATGTCTAAATCATATTAAATGGATAAAAAGAAAAAATTGCACATATAAAGGATTAGTTCATACAATTGATCAATTTCTCATCCCCCAGAATTCATTCTTAGGTAGCCTGGTGACATCACACAAGCCCAAGTATGCATGCGAATCTATGGGACGAGAATTGAGCAGCCGTTGAACCCGTGACATGCATGCATACTTGCAATGGTGTGGTGTCATCATGTCACCTTGCAAAGCAATCTGGGAAATGGGTAATCAGTCAATTGAACCACTATAATATTACTATAAAGGTTCCACACATATTAACCGTAAACACAAAAAAATATAATACAACCACATGTTAAGTGACTACAGATGTCTTTGCCAAATACAGGCAAGCAATAACACCCTTAACACACAAACAACCCCTCAGTAGTATTGGGATTTGGGAGGCATCCTATCAACTGAACTTATTTTGTTTGACCTTTCACCTTTGACCTGTATGACACTATATAGTAAAGGACCATGTTAATTTTGTTTGGCGACCTGATACTCATGGCCAAAAGTAAATTATGTGTGTAAACAATTAAGTCCCAGGCATCCACAATCTTTGCATTAATTTTACTAATAAACATAGTATAATCATGTTTGTTTTTATAGGGCCAATGTATGGTTAGAGCTAAGTTTACCAAAGTTTACTGGTCACATTGCAACAAAATACCAACAAGATATGAATTTCTCACAAAAATACCTTTAAGAGATCTGTATGGCAAAAATTTAATGGAGTAAACAGCTGGCATTCGAGCTTAGTGCAGAATACTTTAAGATTCATTAAACTTTATCACAACATAAAAAAGGTTCTACAATTTGAACTGCCATACTCTTATGCTTAAGAGAAAAAGTTCAGTAGCCAAAACATATTTTGACACACGCACACACATAAACGCACGCATACGCACACATACACGCACGCATACAAACACATACACAAAATCCATGCATTATGGTACAATATCATACCCAGAAGGCAATAGTTTCATTGTTGTCAACAGACCTTTGAACTTAGTTCTTAACCATGAGACTATGAGCAGCTCTATATTTCTGAACAGAATTTAAGTTACTGAAAAAAATAAGTTTTTGAAATAAAAATAACTTTGGCAGTCATAAAAATGCAGGACTAAAATATGATTTCCACAATGCAAATATTATAAGTACTGTAATTCTTTGAAAGCTTGGGGATGTCAAAGACTGAAATGATAAATAGGGCAAGATTCCCAATCACAGTAAAAATTAAAGGGGCATTGTATAATCCAGAACCTCTCTTCAGCTCACCACTGAGATATTTTATCAATTGAAAACTTGACAAGTTTATAAGTTTTGTCTTACATGTATATTTCATCGTCTCTGTAAATTAGGAATTTTATCATTTCTGCCAAGAAAAATTTGGAATAGTGCCCCCCCCCCCCCACAACTACTCCAGTTGTCATTTGAACAATACAAAAAAAAGAGGGCATCAGCATCATGAAGTGTGCCTTAATTTACTACAAACCCCCAAAAAATAGTTAAATTGGCAGGACACTTCCAAAGGGACTGTGAATGCTAAAACATTCTCTCTAAATGTAAACAAGTGAAAATTTCACTCCCCAAAAGAGTGAAACTCTTTTAAACCACTCCAAAATGGGTGGTTTGTACTTAAAAAGAGCAAATTCCCACTCAAAAAGAGTGAACATCACTCTTCAACCGAGTGGAAACCACTCTTTTTGGAGTGATTTTTACTCTTTTTTGCGTGGAAATTCACTCTTTTTAAGTATAAACCACTCATTTTGGAGTGGTTTACAAGAGTTTCACTCTTTTGGGGAGTGAAATTTTCACTCGTTTACATTTAGAGAGTTGATTCCAGTAGTTTCACATGCCTTTTAGTGGCTAGGATTTTCTTGCCAAGTTGCATCCTATCCCATACTTTCCTTGCAGTCTATTCATACAATACTTATGCCAAGTTCAAGATAGCGGGCATATTTGGAATTTCAGGGCGATTAGTTCCGACTAATTTGCTCGACTCGAGGACATTCATCTCAACATTCACATGATTGCTCGTGCGTTTCTCTGGCACACACCCACACAAATACATAGACGAAATATAACTTGAACTATGTTCCAACAATGAAAACAAGACAAAAAGGATGATCAACAAATTTAAATCAAATTTTTTTTGCATATAAATAACACCTTCCACCTGTTTTCGGTACTCTGTTAGAGAATAGAAATGCTCAATAACCATGACTCTATATTCTTACATTTGTCACTTTGAAGTGCACATTTTTGAAATGTGCTAAAAAACATTTGGGCATTTAATACCCCATTTTAGGCTCTACTACATAAGAATATCTAGGTTTGTAAAACAATAGTCCAGCATTATGCTTTTTAAGCATAATGCTTGTACATGCATCATCTTTTTAAAAAAAAACATCCTCGCAAACCATAGTTCTGTGATTATGCTACCATTCATTTGCATAAAACATGACAGACACACCAAACTGTACCTTTTTATTATTATTATTACAGAAGCATTCATATATGCACACTAGTTTCATTTTGAGATAGTTTTCAAATTGATGGCGCATTTTGAAATGTTGACCCCCCCCATGACATTTGACCTTATATTTTGCAATCATGGACAGATCTGAAATGGGTCCATACTAAATATTTATCTTGCCAAACTTCACATTTCTACTAATTTGGGGCTTTTTTTATATCTTGGTCCATAATTAGTTAAAGGTCAACAAACTATTCAAATGCTCTGCTTGACTTAGATTAAAATATCTCAATTTTTCATTATGACTCAAAAATTCTGAAAATGTGTAGTTTGTCATATCACCTCATGCTGGGGAGGTATAATGGGTTCAAGGTCCACCACCTAGAAACACTGTAGAAAATACCTGTATTTCTAGTTGATTAACCTTTGACCCAATTTTCAATTATTTGGTAGCATGAGGTGATAAGACAAATTTCATAATTTATATTTGTAATAAATATAGTGATTTTCAAGCCAAATTGAGCATTTTTTAAATTTGATTACTTTAACCTTGTTCAACTGTGATAGGTCAAAGTCCTGACTTTGACCTTTGACCTATATCTCAATAACTATGTCACAGAAACATAAAAAAATGTAATCGGTGTCAGCAAGCAAAGAATTATGAAATTAAATACCTTCCAAGTCAAATGTTTCATATTGAAATTTTGATCCCAATAATTTTTACCTTGGTGGCCCTCTTGGAAAGATCAGAAATCAGTCCATAGCCTATATTTGTTTAACATTTTAAACTTTACATCTATGTCAAATCTGATACTTTCATTACAAATTCAGCATTTCTAGTCCAAATCTGTACCAAACTACCCTACTACAAATTTGGCAGACAACTTGGCGTTCTTTCCACTGACCCAAACAATTTCAGAAAAATCCAGTTTTGTGGCAGAATCTCAGACATGTAAGGACCTCCACCTTTCATTGTGTCAAACATTTTCTGAACTATTTCTCAAGTATTACATCAGAGTAGAAAAAAGGTCCATTCGTGAAGGAACCCTGGTTTAAACCCTGGTCTAAATTTGGACTCCCTTTCAGAATATGAGCCCTTGTCCTGTAAAATCTCAAGGACACCGGACATCTCGTGACCAAGATCTGAAACCTTTGGTTTGTTTTAAACTGAAAAATGGCATGGACTAAATGTGGTATCAAATAATATTCGAAATCAACAAGTTCTCTTTTACTTTCACTGATTTTATATAAAATCTGGAGTCAATGCTGTAATTAAACTTGAGATATACAGTAAATGAATGGGAAGAGTTCCATGTGCATATTAACACTGCACCATGTCCCTTATGCAACACTTGGCATAAGCCAATTATTAAGTTGTTATCGTGATGTGCATGACCATTTGATATTTATGCAACAGAGTTTCCCAAGTAATCAGATCCGAGTCATATTCCACTGTATCGCTTAGTACCCCTTCCCACACACACACACAGTCATTCTAATAATGTCATCCGTCACCGATCAAAACAAGATTACCATCCCTAGGTAGCATAATTCTCCGCAGATACGGTTTGTGACAATACGCTTAATTTAAAAAGATGATACCACGTAGTAAACACACAAAACCAATCGCAAGCTATGTGAAGCATCGCAAACCTGGCACTGTCTGGGAGGTTTCATTTCAGATTTGACAATATATTGATCATGTCTGAGATCTACCAATCGATATGCAAGGTTTTCATGACTACAACTCTCCCATTCTCCTCTCTTGTGACATGGTTCAATACCCTATACATTATATGTGACCTTCAACACCCACCCAATACATTCTGGGTACAGTATTATTAGTCTGACCCAGAAAACAATGGGTGCTTCTCAAACCAGGGCCGTACGAAGGATTTATTTTTGGGGGTGCAGGACTTCGAAAAAGTGGACTTTTTTTCGAAAAAAAGTGGACTTTTTTGGTAAAAGTGGACCTAACCCCCTAAAATGGTCCTTTTTTGGACATTTTGAAAACTTTATCACCAAAAGTGGACTTTCTTGTCAAAAATTTTCTAAATTTTGGAAGTTTTTATCACAAAATTCAGCAAAAAAGTGGACCTTTTGCCCCTTTTGTGGAATTTGGGGGGGGGGGGGGGGGTGCGACCGCACCCCTCCTGTGTATGGGCCTGTCTCAAACTGTTGTGCAAAGGTTATAGAAATGTACTGAAGAAGTGGGCATTCTTAAGAATGTCCCAATACTGTCATAAAGCTGCACTATAAATGCTTTAAAATGTAATTTTTACTAATTTAAGTTCTTTTGTCCTCTTGAAATACTTAAAAATAAATTAACTTGCTCCCCCCCAAAAAAGATAATATTACTTCAGAGTTAAATATCATGGTATTTTATACCATATATGGAAAAGGTCCTGTTAAGTGAGGTATTTAAATTTGTGAAATCCAAAGATTTGAAATTGCTAAAAATAACTCTTGAAAAATATTTTTCTATATTAGAGTAAAATCTTAAAAGAATGTGGAAGCTTTACATTATTTGTTAAAGAAGTGTCTTACAACACAACAAAACAACCTACATTAGAGAGGAGGATTGTGTCACAAGTCTGCAAATAACCTTCCCAGCCTTTTAAGATTAAAACATATCACCCGTCCCTTTTGTAATGCTATTGGAATACTTCCTAAAAGTATAATAGTATTCCTTTAAAGAAGTATTCCAAACTCTCTGACCTCTCCATTTGATAATGTCAAGTTCACATGTACACACACTTCTCATTGGTTTTGTGTGTTGTGATTACATAGAAAACATAAATTACACAGATTTGCTCTTTAAGAGTACACGAAACATTGCTCTTGGTAATAAGCTCTCTACAAAAAGGAAAAAAGGGGTGGAAACAAAAACAGGAAATAAACAATGAAGACCATTTTAGGAACCCTGTATCAGGGGGCTAGTCTATATACACACAACCATACAAATTGTGTAGCATTTTTAGTAGCGCATAAGCCCAGACTTGAGACAACTCATTTATTTGACAGCAATTGGCTTCCGGTACATAGAAAATAACGAGCCTTTGGTGATGATATACATATAATAGGCCAAATTAAAAAAAAAAAAACAAAGAGGAGAAATAATACATCAGTTCTCATTGCAAACATGTTTTTAGTCCCAAAAAATGGTACAAATGCTTTGTCATTTTAGGAACAACTTAATTTTTTTTTCAATTAAAATAACCTAATTTGGTGAAAATAATCACTCAAGTAATCGCATTCTTTTGTTACAGCACCACACCCCTGAAATGTTATTTCAAGAGGAGCAAGCTTAATAGCATTTTGAGCATTTCTAATGTATACATAACTTCATTTCATTATTCACACATAGGCAATTTGTAACCATTTTTTTGTGAGACTTCAACCATCTGAATTCCACACTTGCAAGACTGAGAACCGATTTCTTTTTCCCCCTCTTTTTCCTTCTTTTAAAACTTTTTTTTTGGCCATAAGCGAGAGTAACTAATTCACACACTGTCACGTTTTTGTCTTTAGTTATTTTTTCTTCTTCTTTTTCTTTTTTTGAAACTGATGACGATGAGCACGGTTCAACCGAGGTGTTGATGACGCATGGCGGCTGCCTGTAAAATTGCCGGCTTGACGGAAGTACTCCACAACCAATTTTTAAATTGTTTCACTAAATGACCATTGTAAATAGCTGGTCAACAAAACAGTTGACAAATTAATGAATAGCAAGTTAACTATTTAAGCACCATACCCTTCTTTTCACATCTTTTATCAAATAGGTATTTAACTTGACTGCATTTCATGTGGTATCTTTTCAAAAGGGGTCAATTCAAGTAATCATCAAGAAACAAACTAGACAAAGTCGTGCTTCAGGAAACACGAATCAGGTCTGGAAATGACGTTCAACTATATTACGTTAACCCTGACGTGATATCTGCATGTACGCAAGAAATAAAAGATTGTTTAATAACTTTATTTGAAATAGTCTGATAATAATGAAAATGATGAATGCACATATCAAAATTCAAATAAATAACAGTATAAACATAAATAAGACCCCTATTTGACCCCTGAATGACTTTTGACCCCAAATATGTTAATGCCCCAAATGTCCCATCATTTGATAATCACTTTGTCCAAGTGGCATCGATTGCACACTCATAACTGGGAAAACATCAAAGAGGTGGGTTGGTAATGGAGTGAGTGACCCAATTTGACTCCTGAATGACCTTTGACCCCAACTGATCAACTAATACACTGTCAATTAACACTAACCAGGTGGCATTAATAACATCTCAAAACGGGCAATGCGGGGGGGGGGGGGGGAGGAGATGTTACCACACGATTGCAATATACCCATTTCATGAGGTGACGCCCAATCTTACCTGAACAGATTTATTGTGGTGCTTAAAATTTTAAGAAACAAATTTTGGTGAATAACTTGGAGACTGCACTTTGATTCTGGCACAAAAAAAAACAAAACAAAACATTGAAGACGGTCAGTCACCCTGTTAAAATCTCTGCAAGGAAGGTATACTTTACAGAGATTTGATGGTAAGAAGTACTTCTAGCTAAGCCTTAACCCGACAATCAAACAAGCAGCTGCCACACACGCACACACACATACACACCAGTTAATCACCTACTATCTTCTATATTCCTATCTTCCCATACAAAGGTCAGCAACCCACATACGCAAGTTGTTCTGACATCAACTGAGCCCTCTGGTGTTTGGGTTGTTAATCCAAACTCCAAACGAATCAGTTTTGTTGATATTTTGATTTGTGTAAGCATTAACTTGACTCTTGGAAAGTAAGAATATGATAGCTGGTAGTATAGTGAATTGTATAGCACTGACATTTGTGTTATTTTTTGTTTTTGTTTTTCTCCTACTGGATGGCTTTGCAGGTTATATCAATCTCTGTACAGCTTTTTGTTTTGAATTGAAAGACACACACCTTTAAGAGCAAGTCAGCATGCACATTGGAGACTTTACAAGATCCAATTTGGGCTGATGCAAAACTTAGCTCCATTGCAGATTTAAATTTTGGCTGCGCCCCCGGCTTTGCCGAAAAAAAGGGGCAATCAGCCGATGCCGACAGATCCAGAATAACGCCACCAACACGCATCAGTTGAACTGGGCATACATAATACTCCACAGCACGGTTTGAATGGATTCCTCCAGGCCGGACCAGACTGCCGACCCGAGATGGGCGTTATGTCACAGAACATCCGTCGTTTCATGATCTGATCTTTCCATTCTATTTAATCTGTCCACAGTTCCACTTCGGCTCTGTCCTCCTTGGTCCGCATCGAGCTCAAAATGCGGGGACAACGGCACCGGTGGGTGTCTCCCATTTGCATGCTGTGGGTGCGCCCCCCGGCCATGGTGCCTAACCTGGTGGCCGGCTACCGCCGCCGCCGCACTATTAGATACAAAATGTTGTGGATCACACACATTACCAGTGTTGCTAGGTATGGAAGTAGTGTCACTAGTATACGGGGGTGGGCCCTCGGAATCGGAATCCCCAAATTGCAGAGGGTTCCTTGTGACACTGTCTACTAGAATGTTTCTACTAGTTCCACCGGATCGTGCGCTATCCGTCCGTAACAATGGATTCCTTGGCACTGACATTTGCGGTGAAACACGAGGGGATTCCAAGTGTTGTTGTCTACTACGTTCACTCAGCGCATTTTCATATATTTCACTGACAGTTCTATTTCGAGGCGGTCTAATACTATTGTCCCCACATATGTCGCGGTTTAGCACGACATTGTGCCGCATGTTGGACGGTTCATCCTCGTCCGGCAACTCTACAGACGATGGAAATTTTTCGGTGGATTCACTACGTCGGAATATTGTCTCTCGCTGTTGCCGTAGTGACTCTTGGTGATATATAGATGAAGGTAAATGACCACTATGTGGTGATAGAAGCGGAGCATGGCTTGCCTACAAAGTATGAGAAAAAAAAAAAGAAATAATTATGACAAGTAATACTACATTGTGAATCCAAAAAAATTGTGCATGACAAAACACAAAATTTGACACTGACCAGTTTACTCAACTGTGACGCAGTTGATGTTTTCATGATCTGCATATTTGCGACTTTTTATGCTGAAAAAATGAAGGAATTAGGTGAAGAAATGAGGTAGATATGAAAGATTTTCGCGGCTGATCCATTTTTACACCATTCCAATGGGATTTACACAGTTACGGTGGGTTTTCAGTTCCATTATTTTGTCTGAATATGATGACAAATCTTTCTGGAACAGCCGTGAAAATCTTTCATATCTACCTCATTTCTTCACCAAATTACGTCATTTTTTCAGCATAGAAAGTCAAATATATGCAGATCATGAAAACATCAACTGCGTCACAGTTGAGTAAACAGGTCAAGGTCAAATTTTGTGCTTTTTCATCCACACATTTTTTTATTCACTCTGTATAACACATCATATAGTAGTTCCACCCAGGACAGTAATTCAGCTGCGTGAAATTTACATATTTAAATTTACACCCCCTGTGCTTTGAGACTACTGTAGGTATGCAAACACCTTTGGTTAACTTCAGGCACTATGTCTGGCCTTTTGTATACATCTCACAATACCACAATATATTTCTTCATGCAGACATCTTTAGGGAATCATTTCCAAAAAGGGGGAGGGAGGGCGAACAACTCCACTCAACTCTTCTATAATAAATGCAATTACCGTTTCAGTTTTGTTAGTGGATCGTCATCGTAGTTCATACTGAAGTTGTGACTATGAAAGTTTTAAAGTGGTATTGTCAACCATCTCAACTAATTTTAGATGTGGATTTAGCTAAACATGATACGTGAAAACATTTGGCAATGTGGAGATTTAGGATTGAGGTTAGAATATGGATTACGGTCAACTCGAGGGAATGGGATAAGCTTTAAAAAAAAAATCAAAATTACATATTTGCTGCATTTATTACTTCAAGATTTCATTTATTCAGAAGTTCAAGACAGTGATCCTAAAAGACGCATTTTTGCAATTGAAGATCTGTACCACAAGCACAGGAGGGGAAAAACATTCCATTATCTCAACCTGGGAAAAAAATGATGCAGAAATTGTACATATATCTTTGCTCCATCCAATTATGCGCGGATATCTGGCGACGAATCTCTTCTATGAATACCAGATCATGTCGTAATTCTTTAGTTAGGTAAACTATCTTGATTTACTCCTACCGCTGGTGTTATAAATGCAACGTGCCAGACATCTCAACTCTATTCCAACACCGCCAGACAACTAACCTTTGATAACACAAATTGAGTATACAGTGCCTCTGGTCAAGGTTTTCATACATCTGATAGTGAACTCAGGCTAGCGCATCATCCACTTGGCCAATGCCCTGTACACAATTCATGTTTTTGCAGTTTTCAATTTGGGCATTTGAATATTTTCAAGCATAACAAGTTGTTCACAGAATTATTTGCTGTTATTTGAAGGGTATCGTCGCACAGTCTTCTAGATATTAGCAAGGCATTTGCTGTTTTCATTTTAGCTGTCTAGACTGTCTACCTATCGCGGCTACTCAAAGGTGTTTTTTCAGACAAGATAAAAACCAATAATTTCTTAGTTTTTGAAATTGCCAGCAGTTTCACATGAGCACTGCCCCAACTACTACCCATCGCTAAAGTGAGATTCTGGCCTCAATTGGATTGCGTGCTTCTTCAGGTACTCGTCCTGTAATCCAAAGGTTGTGGAATCCACCAGGGTTGAAAAGGTAAAAACAAATTCTACAATTTTTTTTTTTGATTTGAACAACATTATTGTTCATTTTAGAACAATTTAGTAGTGAGAATGGCACTTAAAGAGACATGAGGAGATTTCCAGGAAGAAGCGCCCCCAATTTTTCTCAAACCCCGGTTTTTTACATATTTGGAATGCTTACCAATGTATTAGATCACACCTGAAGTGAATAAGCCGAATATGCCGTATTTATGGAACAAGAAGATGATTTAGTTGTTTCTGTCGTGCACGACAGAAATCAAAGGATGGTTTCTATGGGGAACGATTACGATAGCAGGCAAGTTCAAAACAAGGTTTGCGGTTTTCTTTTGCACCTGTTTAGTGTTTGTCCAATAAACCTTCGAAACGTTCTCGGTAGGTGGTCTACAACCGATCCAGTGAAATTTGGGAGAAATTTGTATCCTAAAAAAATCTCCTCCTGTCACTTTAATGCCTAAGTATGATTGTGTGAAAGTCTCTTCCTCTTATATATTGTTTCATCACTATGTTATTGAGTAAACACTCCTGCTTAAAGGGGTTTTGATAGGTTAGTTTTGGTGCTTCATGATTGCCTATTTGGTGCTTCATGATTGCCTATTTGGTGCTTCATGATTGCCTATTTGTGCTTCATGATTGCCTATTGGTGCTTCATGATTGCCTATTTCAGGGGCGGATCCAGGATTTGAAAAACGTCAAAATTACCGGAGGGCTGAAGGCTGAAACTTGTCCTAAATGGGCTGATTTTGCAAGATTTGCAGAATTACCAGGAGGTGCGGATCTAGGGAGGGGGCGCGCGCCTCCCTGTATTTGGTGCTTCATGATTGCTTATTTGGTGCTTCATGATTGCCTATTTGTGCTTCATGATTGCCTATTTGGTGCTTCATGATTGCCTATTGGTGCTTCATGATTGCCTATTTGGTGCTTCATGATTGCTTATTTGGTGCTTCATGATTGCCTATTTAGGGCTTCATTATTGCCTGTTTTAAAGAAAACTATGAGCAGTATTCCTAATAGCATTCCTACATGAGACAGGTATTCAATGAAACATTTAATTTCAAAAGGTTTTTTTTTTTTAAAGTTGGGTATTTTTGGAAAATAAGGTTGAAAATGGAATTCTTCCACACAGAAGTTAACAAGTGCTGTGTATAAAGGCGACGTCTAGTTGACAATAAATGGCTTTTCTTGTTTAAATTATTACCGGGTATGTAGAATTCAATAAATGGTGTAGGAACCTTCAAATGTCTGATTGTGCTGGTTCTAATTCAATATTGCTATTCTGATTTTGATCATGAATACCAGTTAACTCCCTGAGATCTACCAGCCAATTTTATTGGCTGTGCTTTGGATTATATGAAATATTAAGCCAATCAGAGACACGGTAAGAAAGGCTTAAGAGGTTTGTACAGACATATGGCAGTTCTATTTTGATTGGTTACTCAGAGGTTGTATCATGTTATATCATGTAATGAGCCAATCAGAGATACTGTTAGAAAGGCAGTAGACCTCAGGGGGTTAATACACAGCTGTTTTGAAAGTCTCGTTTATTTTGACAACACCAGAATAAAAACGGAAAATATCAAATGCAACACAGTTTTCACCACTGATTTGGATTATTTATTCTGCAAACCACAGCCTGTAATTTCAATGGGGCAAATATGATTTTTTCTTTAAAAACTAGATCTCTATGAGAAATGGGCATATAGAGGGTGCTACAATACACAAATCATGACCTTTGTCGGCCTATATGTTAAGATTCCTTCAAAGGCGTTTCCTGATTTTTACAGGGGTAATAGCTCTTGGGTGTCCCTACTTATATCAGTTGTCAACATTGTGTTTCCAGTCCGTAAAATTGTTCTAAAATAAAATCGAAAAGGACAATTTGCATGGTGTCATTCAAAATGGCATTTGTTGCGTTTTCAGTAAAATGGAAACTTTGGTCTCTAGATTAGATAAACAATTGCCCTGTTGTCAATGATAAATAGGCAAACCCGGCAGGGAGTAACACCACAGCACTGTTAAGCCCCAAATTGGACTGATCTCTTAATGTACTCGATTTGACTTAGAAGTTGACTTCGCACGTCTAACATGTAGTCAATGGGTACTAACTTGTGTGTTTGTGAAATTGATGTCCCATCATTCTATACAAAGTCTACTCAGAGGTTCTCCTCCAAAGGAGGAATCTACAATGCACTTACAGGTGGGGAGGTATCAGAAGGCAACCTCGGGTCTGTTGATGCGTTGATGTGGCATTTTTCCGTCGGTAGGACATGATTACACGCATAGGCAGACTAGGGTACTGTGCTTAAAAATGTTCAGCAACAGTTCCATACGCCGCGCAAAGTGCGGTGGCGGTTCAGGTTTGGCTGTGAGAGAGAGAAACAAAAGAAGAGCATTATTAAAAAAGAGCAAAGACATTATTAACCCTACAATATGGTGTATGTGTGTAAAAGATAGACCACGAGTGTTGATAAGGCATTCCATGTTACCCTCAGTCAAATATGACTAACATGGTTGAGGAACTGATACACAGAAAGAAAGAAATTAGTAGGAAGAGAAAGGACATATTTTAAAGTACTCTGAATTATTTCATATAAGAACCAGGAAATTGTCAACAGGTACGCGAGATTTCCCTTTTTTGTTGCCCTGCTATAATATTTCAGTACTCCGCGACTTCTAAAGTGCCTATCAAGTCCTATTGAAAGCCACCCACTTGATTCGTCACGATTTAATTGAATGTTTAATATTTCATTAATCAAGGTCATCTAAAAACTAAACTTCTTATGTCTTCTATCGTCAGCTCTTTTGTAAAAACAATATATCCAGTAAAAAGTGATTATTCCAGTCACTAGTGGCAGCGTATTAATCATACAAATTAAGAAATGTTAGCTATTATTATTCCATCCCAATGTAACATATGTGACCCTCATAAGCAATATATTTCGCTTAGTAAATGCATAACTTCACCTTCCATTGTGATATTTGTATACTCTGTAAACCTAGAAATAGTACAAAGTATCAATAAAAACTCCACACCAGTCTCACAAGGAATCTGGTATTTGTCGACTTATATGACCAGTATTTTTGTGTATCAGTGTAAAGAGATTTGTTTGTTTCTTAACACACGCTGTTGTCTTCAACGCGCGCGATTTACGACGCGTCTAAGAGTTGTATAAGCGCATTTTGGTAGCAAGGTGCATGAATGCGCGGGCAGCGCATCGATTAATTTACTTTGTATTCGAAAGTTTAAGAATTATACCCATACATGCAATACTGAGAAACAAAATGATATTTAAATGCATTAGAAGCAAATCACTGATCATATATCGTATATATACAAGTTTTACTTGGCTCGTGGACTACAAAGTGTGGGTTCGATTATAGCACGTCACAACTAGAGAAAATTCGAATGAATTCGATATTATTTTTAATTACCGCTGAGGATTAGTATAAATTAATTGAGTTGTATGTGTTTATACTGGAAACTGTTTCCGAATTTGCTTTCAGAAAATAATACGTCTTCCGTTCAACGAAGATTTTCGCGCGATCTTCAACAGGGCTGCCCAACGCTAAATTTTGGTTGCTCTCGGCAGCCGTATAGCTTTTCTGAATTAGGCCTCTACATATGATCACAACGGCAAAAGTAGAGAGAAAACGTATGGGCACTCTATAGCGGACATAAAACTTCGAGTTTGACAAACCGCGTCAAGTTTGCGACGCCATGCCGGCGCGTTTTGCAAGTTGGCCACGCCATTCCGGCGATTTTGCAAGTTCGCCACGCCATGCCGGCGATTTTGAAGTTGGCCACTCCATGCCGGCGATTTTGCAAGTTCGCCACGCTATGCCGACGAGAGTTTGCAACGCTATGCCCGCGAGTTTGCAAGTTGGCCACGCCATGGCCTGCGAGTTTGCAAGATGGCCACGCCATGCCGGCGATTGCAATTGGCCACGCCATGCCGGCGAGTTTGGCAAGTTGGCCTGTCGCGATGTCCGGCGAGTTTGCAAGTGGGCCTACGCAATGCCTTCGAGTTTGCAAGTTGGCCACGCCATTCGTGAGTTTGCAAGTTGGACACGCCTGCCGGCGAGTTTGCAGTTGGCCACGCCATGCCGGCGAGTTTGCAAGTAGGCCACGCCATGCCGGCGATTTTGCAAGTTCGCCACGCCATTCCGGCGATTTTGCAAGTTGGCCACGCCATTCCGGCGAGTTTTCAAGTTCACCACGCCATGCCGGCGAGTTTTAGTTTGATTTTTATTTATTTTTTAATTACTTATTTTTATATTTATTTATATTATTAGTAGGACAGGGTTAAAACACATATCAACAATTCTTTAAACAGCAATGGTACACATTTAACATGTGAAAATTTGTCTACATTGCATGCCAAGGAGAATGAAACCAGTGCCCTGTCCCTGATTAATACTTGTTTATGTCTGAGCGGACCAGGAATATAACATTGTAATTCACAGTTATCAAGCTTGCACGGAAAATGCTCTGTCCCGACGCATCCTGCAGCATTCAAAAATGAAACTGTACTTTGCCTTTGGGGGTTTTGGCAGCAATGATTTCTATAGGCCTACACTTTTCTTGAAAAAGGGAAGAATATTTAAGTTTAAAGGAGAACCTTACTAAGAATAAATTATACATACACGCTATAATAAAATAATTATTGAACACATATCGAGTGGTTTCATGAAAAACGGAATATAGTCACCATAAAATGAATGAAACTTTTTTCTGACCAGGCGCTATTTGAATTTTCGCGCTAGTGTATATGGATATGTGTATACGTGTTATGCGATACCGACGGCACAGTAGTGCCATACACCTTCACATGCGACTCTTTCATAATGGGTCTTTTACTATGGCATGTTTGACGCAACGTGCCGACCGTATCCACATAACACGTAATACCATAGCGCGAATTTTTAAATAGCACCTGGTCGACTAGATGTTTTATTCATTGTCATGGTTAATATAAATTCTGTTTTTCAATGAACCACTCGATATGTGGTCAATAATTTTTTAAAGAGTATATTGTATAATATTATTCTTTGTACGGGTTTCTCCTTTAACTAAAAAATATACCATAAAATAGAGAAAAAAAGAAATAAAATACTGCAAGTAACAGGTTGGAGTTTGTGACTAATTGGTTTAACTGGTAGGGGCGCATAATACGCAACCAATTTCTTCATTAGATACCTTCACTCTGAGCTAGAGTTGTCTCAGCTCCCATGGCACAGTTCAGTAACTTCCAATCCTCAGTTTATTTAGAAAATAACCCCCTGATTTTTTGGGTAGATATATGAATGCCCAGAGCACACAAGTCAGTTCATGTCCAGTATGTACAAGTACAGCCCACTGAATTGTCCTTGGAGATGAGCATATTGTAACTCAAGTGTTTGCAAGTAACCTTTTAAGTAAACAGTGTCAAATTCTAAGTCCCCCCCGACAAAAAAAAAGGTACACATTTTTCTGGAAAAGTAGCTCCTTTAACCTGTTACAAAATGTAAATGTACACTTCAATGTTCCACATCCTAATGTGCAAAAAAATCCACAAAAGTGTACCTTCTCCCTGAAATGAACGTCATTTATTAAATTTGATGACAAAATAAAAATGACACTTTTCGTGTATTGGGATTTTTACAATAGATAAAATCCCCGAGAAAAGTAACGACATGTCTAGTACAACCCAGGAATACCAATGCACTCATTTATTGTGGTGCCAATGGATAGCTATCGTCATCTTCTTTCCATTGATACGCAAAAGAGGTACCAACATGCCTAGAATTACATAAGAATGACGTCATAAAAATCCACATGCAGTCAATTTCCGAAGTAGACAGTGTAGAATGTTCCCTATTCTACACTGTGTATGACCTTTGACATATAGCCAGGGAAATGGGTATAATTACTGCATATTATTATATAACTCAAACATAGATTTTTCGTGTGTGACTGGTTAAAGTGGAATCATTAACCTTTATCGAAAATTTCTGGGGTTTATTTTATGCATACACTTAGCCAATGTGGCGAGGTTGTGGAATTCAGAGCTGCTAGCAAGTGCAAGGTCACAGATCAAACTTGGAGGCAAGCGAAAGGGTTGCAGAATTTAGGAGCTGGTGGCGTGCTAAGGATAAAAAAAAAAAACAATAATTACTGCTCTTTATTTGTCCTAAGGACGGCGGAATCTATTGTCCCTCAAAGATCTAGAGACCATAGGCCTGCTCTCCCTTTAACCTCAGAAAAATAATGTTGCCTCTGAGTAGCCCTTTCTACCAATGACTTGGTTTTTTTGGGACGATCCCTCTAACCTTACACACTTGTGGTTTTGGTGCACACAAAGCACGAGTCAATACAAAATGAAATTAACGATGTTCTCTGTCAAGCATTATTTTGAAACAGTTAATCGATGGTGGTGTACGTGCAGGAAGGAATGAATCTGACATAATACTAAAATGTGACATTGTATACACATACTAGGGCCCCAAGAGGTAAACCACATTAAGGTGCAACAAGAGATTCACTTATCAGGGGTACCTAAAAAATCGAAAGCACTGTTTTTTGCCCTGATGTAAAGCTTTTCCAATCTCAAAATATCCCATCTGAAAGGATTAAAGCTGAGAAATGTTTCTTTGTTTACAAAAAATTGTGAAATTTCTGAATTTCATATAGGGCAAATATGAACTCAGCCTATGTTTTATATTGATATATAAGAAAATCTCAATAATCACCTTTTTTTTATCTCTTTTAAGATATTTCTGTAGCTTACACAATGTATAAAATCTATTGAGTGTCTGATCTCTAGAAATTACTTTTAACGGCACAATATTTGGGTGCCACAATCGTCTTGTTCACCTTTAAAAGCCACAGTCGTCCATCAACCTAACCAAAAAACTACACATTGTTTTTTTGTTTTGTTTAGTTTGATGTTTCACATTGGTTGGTTCTCTCGCTGATTCAGTGGCATGTAGGATTTTAAAGGTGACAATCCAGCACTGCGATTCCCCGACTAGTGAAATACAGAACAGCAATTTTCTTTCACGTATGTCTCAACTCGGAGCGGCAGAGATGAGTGTGTGATCTTTCGTTCCATTACGAATTAGGCGGTTTTCATATGTATGACGTATAGTGAGCACTACGTATCCATCACCTGAATCAGGCCTTTTCTCACATCCTCTGCAAACCACAATCACAATAGGTTGCTACCCCCCTCCCCCCCCCCACCACCTGGCTGGCCTGGCCTACCCGAACCGACCTCTTTCCTGCTTAAGAGACAAAGGTAAGCGCCATGGTCACCAGGCGTCCCTTTTGGCATATGCCATTGCCTCTAGAGTGCAGGCCACAAACCCCCGTTTTGAATTTCTACAAGACTAAAAATTGGCTATTCAAGAATTGCTTTGTTTTTGATTAAATGCTTGCTTGTTTTAATTAAGCAATTTAGTATTGTGGCAGTACCCTTTGTGGAACTGAGCATGGCGATACATTGCGATTGGGATTCCCAGCCCCTTTTAACCGTAGAGAGTATTGCCAACGCAACCAGGGTTCCAGTAAACAAAAAAACCATGCTTATTTTTTTTCATTAGTTTTAAAAAATGTGTATTGGTGGACACTTCTTACTCACGATCAAACTAACCATTTTCACATGTGTACGGGGTCATTGAAGAAACAATTAATACAAGCACTGTCCAAAAATATATTGAAGCTTTGAGTGTATATTTAATATTATTATGATTTTTATTTTCTCCTTTCTCTTTGCTGGTTTTGGAGGTCTGAAAAATATTCAGTTTTGTTTTTGCAACTCTGAACCTTACAAGACTAATTAAAGTCCAGTCCTTCTCCTAACACTATGACACATGCAATATTAACATTGCCAATTTTAAAGGTGCAACAAGAGATTCATTCACTACACAACATTCCCTAAAACACAGAGAGGGGACTGATTTTTGCCCTGATGTAATGCTTCCATAAAAAATATCCCCATCTGAAAGGATTAACCTGAGAATTGTATCTTTGGTAACAAAATTGTGAAATTTGTAATTTCCTCTAATAGGAGCAAATAGACATTAGCTATGTTTTATATGAAATAAGCACATAAATCACCTTTTTTTTCTCTTTTAAGACTTTCTGTAGCAAATTACAAGGTAGAAATCTATTGAGTTTCTAATCTATATGAAATTACTATTATGCACACAATATTTGGGTGCCTCAAAATCGCTCATTGCAACCTTTAATACTTTTGGGAACCTACTTTCAATTCAAAGCAAAAATAGCCCAGAGCAAATTAAAAACAAGCAAACAAAAAGTGCTGGGAGGCCAAGTTCAAAACTGAGAAGACGACCTTGAGCATCCAGACGACTCCCGATGTTGTGTCTACCTCCCTGGGTTAAACAACTGACGGGCATGTACAAACTAGAAGTTCGCGGTTCTCGGCCTTCTAGGTTTCAGGGTTTTTCTGGTTATTTGGGAACTGGGTTAGGGCGGTGGAGGCTGGTAATTGTGGGTTGCCATTGTGTTCATGTTTGGCGGTGGTTGGATGCTTCTGTTCAAACGCTTAATCGGTCGCTCGAGCCATTTGTTAACCGAAGGTTGGCTGGAATTTGTATGTTGAATGGAAGCAGACGTCTTTTCCCCTGCAAGTTGTTTAGATTGTTTGAATTGATGTCATATATGAATTGTAATTCCGTGGCTTCATATTCATGGCACTTGCAAGTTTTTTTTAGGTTGACTGTTTGACTGCATCTATCTTATCTAATCCTTCCAATCATTACTCACTCAGTAGTATAGATTGTTGTTCTAGGTGCTAAATGGTGCTTGGTCACAGGAAACAAGATCAACAAAGTGTGCAGAGAAGACTGGTGCACGTAAAAGAGGTCTGTGTGGCTAGCTAGCGGAGTTTGAGTGGCTTCCGGCGACTCCGGGAAAATCTATCTCCAGTGACTGACTGAACCCATAAAGCTGGTCGTGGTGTTCCAGATGCAGATGTCACTGGTAAAAAAATCTGTGGATGATGGTAGAGAATTCTAGCATTGGTGCTGTTTAGCTGTTTGGTGGTCGAACCCTAGTTTGGTCTGATATATAACACAACAAATCAACGGTTGTAGGGTAAAGGAGGTCCAGAATGAATCTGTAAAGTTTTCTTGACAATGCTTGGAATATATGACGCCCGGGTTTACCATAATGCAATTTCATTCATTCGCAAAAATAAGAACATTCCTTCGTTGTGTTTGTTTTTTTTGATTTTTACTTTATAATATATATATTTTATTCAGAGTGTTTATTTTTGTTTTTTGATGTAATTAGTATATTGTTCTTTCTTATTTCGTTTTTTAATTGTACCTATTTAGTCATCGTTAATTTTTTTATTTTCAATTTTTTATTGTAACGTTTACTTATTAATATTTAGTGTTGATTTTTATTCTATTATATTTTCATTTCGATATGTAATTGAGTTATTCAAATTTTTGGGTTTTATTGTATTTGTGTTATTGTTTTACTTATTTAGTCATCTTTATTTGTTTAAGTGTTAATTATTTAAGTTTCTTTTTCATTTTAACATTTATATTATTAATATTTTTGTGTATACGCCTTTGAATTTTATTAATTTTTAAAATATTTTTTATTATCCCCCCCCCGTTTATTTTTATTTTTTCTCTTACCTTTAACGCCTTTTGGCTTTGTATTCTTTATTATTTGTCGTTTTCTTTCATTTATTTTGGTACTGATTTTTTTTTAAATTTATTTGGTTCCATTTTTTTTTCCTTTATATTTCTATTCCTTTTGGGGAGGCGCTATATAAATGTCTGTTATTATATTTTTTATGTTATTATTTCTTTTTATATTTAACAATTTATTTTAATGATTTCTAAGACTATTGAACACAGAAAAAAAATTTTTTTTGGTTTATTTTTAAATTATTTGTTATTATAGTCTCATCTTTTTTAAGTCTGATTTTTTCGTTTTTTTTTTAAAATTTGTACTGATTTTTTCTTTATTTCATTCCATTTGCTATTTTATTTTGTGTTAATGTTCTTTTTGTTATGCTTTAGCCCTATATTGGACGTTTGTGATGGTCATAATGCGAAAAACCACATCTCTGTTAAACACCCAACAATCAAAAATTTTAAAAATAACAGCAAAGCCCAATATTCTGGCATCAAAAGCTTCTAAAATCCTTGGGTTTCATCAGGAAACTCCATCATGCATATAATTAATACCAAAGAAAGGCTCTACCATACACTTGTTTAAACCCCTCTCAAATAGGGAATAGCGGCCTGGGATCCTTACCAAGCAAGACATAACGTCCTTGAAAAAGTCCAAAGGAGAGCAGCCCGATTCACTACTGGGAATATCACACGTGAAGCTATGGTTACCGAAGTGCTATCCACCCTCGGCTGTCTAAGCTAGTCTACAGAACGCATAAAAATTCACAGTTTGTCTCTATAAAATCCAACATGATGAACTTGACATCTCAAAGACTCATTCCACCCAAGACCGACAGGGCAAGAAAAGGACATAACCACACCTCAAACTACTACCAGCAACACCAATCTTGCACCACTCGCCAACTCATTTTTCCCTTTTTTTCCCACGCACAATAAAAGGACTGGAACTGTTTAACTAACAAAAACATTGATCAACAAACAAGAACCTCGCATTTAATAGACCGTGAAAATCATGAGTTCCAGCCCCACTATGGTCAACGTGTTTGTGTCCCTGGGCAAGACACTTAGTCAATTGCCTCGTCCCCCCAATCGAAATTCTGGTGAGCTGCTATGGGGAATATTACGATCTAACGGCTGATAGGCTTGTGCGCATTTGTAAGAGCATGTCTTCGAGCGAATGATTTAGACGATTTCTTGAAGGCGGCGTAATAATAATTGTGAGGCATTGTGTGCTTTGTAGAGCGCCATATAACTGCTCCGTTATTATTAATTAATTATTATTTAAGTAGCAGCCATTACTCCTAGTAATTTCCTGTGACCACACCCACCTCCAGTCAAACATCCCTTATGGAGTCCTTGGAGGTTGTACTACCACTAGTACTACCAAGTACCAAGTATCTTTGGTTAATTTCGTTAAAAGCTCTTCCATAAACCCCCCGTATTTAGCTCGACACGTCATAGCCCGGGACACGACCACAAACAATGGAGTGTCTAGTCAGAGCACCTTGGACTACCCAACCCCCCGGCTATTATACACAGTGTACTTACCAACTACCCTGCGTTACAAATCGCCTGAGGGGAAACAACCACACTCATTTCCTTTTTTGGCAGCAAAATTTATTTTCACTAACACGTAATCACGTGATTTTAAACAAAATCCCCCACTCTAAAGCGCAATTTCAGATACTTCTTTAAAGCAGGGATAGCTGATATCGTACATACTTCAAAATCCAGTAAACAAACCGCGGACTTTCCATTTAAAAATAAACAAACAAATTTTTACAAAAAACACCGGTTTTTAACCCAAAAAAACTTCAAAGCTAAGAATTTCCACTGACAAGTTCTAGGGGGCAAAAACAACCAGCACGACAGTAATTTGCACGTACCATTTTCACCGGCCGAAATCGTCCGCCATACCGGACTCCGCGAACAAAAAAAACGGCCAAATGCCCGAGTAAAAGTAAGATACTTTTCGCTAACGGCGACCGATAAACAATGGCCTGGCTCCACTGGCCCTATTGGCCAATTGCCTAAAATAAAAAGATAAGTTTGTTTGTGCAGCACCTCTGCCATTGGGACTTCAAGTAGGTGACAGGATAGCTCAAGAATCCTATTAATAAACATTATCATGTTTCGAGGTGTTCCAAGTGTGTGAAAATATCCGTGATCAAAACATTATAATGAAACTGTGTCTCGCCCAATAATTTTTGCAACTCATAGCTCGACCAATTAATTTAGACTTAAGCTCCAATTTTAATATCATAATTTAGCTTGAGTATGTTTTGAAATTGTCATCTGTCAGAGCAGGCCTGTCATTTTGTAAAGATGAATAAAAGACAATTGAACAAAAACAAACCATTTTTTTAAATTGTACAAATATGGCAAGCAGTATTTTTGATTTAGGCCAAATGGGCCAAGGCCATGTTTTCATGGGTCAGGTTTTGTACATGCCCAGCACTGACTGTATACCCACTCGTCTGTGTAGGTAACACCACTTATCCAATCCCACTTTTTTTTTTTCTTTTTCTATGAATTCGACGACCTCTCGTCAGTTATTTGACCATACTCGTATTTAAAAAAATCACAATTCACACAACTGCTGTCACAGGCCACATTTATTTGTTTCCTACTACTTACTGCTAAATGTTTTCACTGTGCTGTTTTCTTTCATTGGCAAACAAAACTTTTCAAAAGTAAAGAAATATTATGGGAAGTGATCCGATCATGATCCAATTGGGATAGTAGACCAAAACTGTGTATTAATTGATCAATTTGAGTGTGTGTTAATTTAAAATTGACCACATTTGAAGATGTTTTGTTCATAAATCGAAAGAAAACTCTGAAATTTCTACTGGGGTATTGAAACAATTGGAAATTATTCTGACAAAACCAAGACAAATTTTGATTAAGGGAGGTGTCAATCGGGTCCAACCTACCTTCAACAATTTTGGGAGATAAAAGTATTAACAAAACTCAGACTACATTAAATTGGCATGCAATAAAATACTTGATGACTTTTATGGAATGTGCCTTTCTTGTCTATGATTGTATTATCCTTACTGGACTGACCAATGTAAAATGGGCTCAACAAAAGTTGAAAATGATACAATTTGTCAATCTTGGTACCTTTAACCATACAAAAAATGTAGAATTTTTGGTATAATGGCCTTGAGCAATATCTTTAAGACATATTTAATATGCTCTTAATTTTAGCAAAAAAAAACCCGGAATTGTTTAACAGCAATGGCCCATTCCCCATATTTAACTATCATTCCCCATATCCCTCCTGTTAGTCTACCACTCATTGTAAATCTGCATGTTCAGAAGGGGAAAATTTGACCAACTGACCCAATTTTAGATACAAAAGGACAGTAGTGCTGAGGAGCTCAGGTTATTTCCACGTTTTGAATTTTCACAAGCAGTGAGTAAAAGCCTAGAAAATAATTTTCATTCAGTAGCATGTAAAATAACTTTCTACCAAACATTGTACATTTAGCCGTGTAGAATAGAACCATGAAAACGCTGCTAAAGTGTTCCAAAAAATTCTGTAAAAATCAAGAAAAATCAACCTTTGAAAATATTACGCCACTCTGTATTGCCCATGATGTTCACACAAAATATGTTTTACCGTTTTATCCCGTAGTGATATAGCACTGCATTCTTGAACTGCTAACAACATTTCACATTCATTCTATATAGGCCCTACTCTCATTCTGAAGTATAAAGCATTAGACTTACAACCGGTATTCCATCTGTCACAACATGTGGTTTAGTAATCCAAAGATACACATTTCCTTTTCAAGTGAAAGCAAGCAGTATGGTTTGATGCATAGAAAAGAAATCTTTCAGATCATAATTATACCATCTGGTTTTGTTATGCAATAACAACTTCCAGACTGTAGCAATTATCACTTTTTTTTCCTGGGAAGAGTTGGCGACTATGTAGGTCAGTCTATCAACCCAGAACATTAGTCTAAGGCCCATGACATACTTCCAGTCGCAGCGAGCGATTGGAATGCGCAATATGGAATTTTGACCATATCAAGTGTTATGCATGCTCATGCACAGAAATCGCTCGCTGCGACTGGAAGTATGTCATGAGCCTAAATGTCACATCATCTGATTTTTTTCAACAATACAGGACTTCTTGAAATTGAAATAAAGTACATTGCCTACATGGACATTGTAACTAGAGCACCAATGGTGCTGTAGCTCATCAAACAAAACATGCCTAACCTTGCAAGAGTAAGCTAGTGCTTATTTTAGCCTTATTCAATGCTGCAGTAAGGCCATTAGACAGATTTCTGTATGACTGGTTTGAAAGTTACTTAAGTAATAGAAAACAATACGTTATGTATAATGGAAGTAAGTCAACTAGAAAAAACCTTTGTGGTGTGCCGCAAGGCTCTATTTTAGGCCCTCTTTTATTCATTATTTATGTTAATGACATTGTAAACACCTCTAGTATCTTAGATTTTGTTTTATTTGCTGACGATACTATATTGTACTCTCACAATGACATTGCTGGTGAATTAACTCAGAGCTTTTGGAAGTAAGTATTTGGTTTAAAGCAAATAAGCTTTCTGTAAATACAAGTAAGACAAACTATATTAGGAACTCCCTATGGAACATCAAAATATATCGACATAGCGCTAAAAGACAAAACAATTCATCAACAAGATGTTTACGATGATATTGGAAATAATGAGGATTTAGATGATAATTTGTTTTCAAATGAGTTGCCTTTTCACAATAAACATATTCCAAACACTACTGAGATAGTATTAGATGGAGAAAAATTAAAAAGAGTAGCTAAAACCAAATTTCTTGGGGTCATAATTGATGAACATCTCTCTTGGAAATACCACATTGATGGCATATCAACGACCATATCCCGAAATACTGGCATCTTAAATAAGCTTCAACATTTGGTTCCAGAACGTATTTTATACTTGTTGTACTGCACATTAATTTTTACCTATGTAAAAAGTATGTATATTGGATGGGTAACCTTGCAAAAGTTATATAGCAAAATACCCATACTTCAGAAGTGGGCACTAAGAATTATATGAAATAGTCATTACCGTAGTCCCTCTGCAAATCCTTTGGTTTTTCTACAGTATGTATACTCAATGTGTACAACACTTACAAGCTTGAATTGGGAATATTTATGTACAGGCAAGTTTACAATCAATGCCCTCACACTTTTGACGATTACGTTTCAAAACGCAAAGCGAATTTCATGACTACAGCACTAGAAACTTGGATGATTAGTCTTATCAAAACTAAAAAAGCGTTTTCTGATCAAACAATTCGTGTTTCAGGTCCCCGCCTATGGAATACGCTCAGTAGAAACTTTAAAACTTCTAAATCAGTTAGAAAATTTAGATCTGGTTACAAATCGCATTTGATCGCTTCAAAATGATTACATTTGCTTTGGAGTATATGTTGTTTTACTTAGTTCTTTATTTCGTGTATAAGTTCTTTTCTTTGTATCTTCTTGTTATAGTTATATATTTAAATGTTTATTTTGTCATTATAGTTAACATAATGCTTTATGTTTTAGGTGATGTCCATATCTGGCCTTTCTGGCCTTTCGGTCATCTTCCTCATATCTTGTACTTATTGTGTCTCTTGTGTTTTTACATTGTTTGTATTTTGATGTTTTGATATGATATGGAAATAAATTTGATTGATTTCATGTAATTTTCATAATTTTTAATAATTTCTCCATGAAAAGCATACAACTTCCAGATCATGGACTTCCCATATAACACTCCTTAAGAATCATTGCTCAAATATAAGTTCAAATTTGGTAAATCCCCACCCATTTTTTCCGAGGAAAGAAGAGCATTTTAAATAAATTCCAACTGCCTTCTTATCTCTGAACATACTCTATGACCCACCATTCAGATAATTCTGCTCAACTATATGGAAAATTCCCCGTCATTTCCTGTGCAAGCTGCAAGCAACAGCATTTGAACTGTTTTAGCCACCGACCTTGAATGATCCCTAGAAGACCTCAGACTTCAAACTCCTGAACAACTTCAGGGAATAGCACTTTCTTCAAACATTTTATGCATTTGTCAACCGACCTAAAATGACCTGTAAATTATCTTTCACCTTAAACTCCTGAACGTAATTATGTAACTACTCAAGGATCCTTTCGAGCAACTTTATTGAATACTTTTTTCCTTTTTTCCAGATGACCTCTTATCCATGAACACCCTTATATGACCCACATCTCAGAATCATTCTGACCAACTTTGTTACATACCTCACCATTTCTGTGCATGCTGCTTCCTAATTTTTCAACAATTACCTCAAACAACCAAGATAACCTTCAACCACACCCCATATAACTTGCTCTTAAAATATCATTGAAACTTTGTTGAAAAGCAATTTTTCTGAAATAACACTTAGATCTTTGACCTACTATCCATGAACACCCTACTTGGCCTAGCCACTAAAGGATAATTCCAAGCAACTTCAGTGCATATCCAGTTATCTCTGTGGCTGAATTTGCATTTTGAACACTTTGAACAATGACCTCTAAATGACCTTTGGCCTATTTCCATACATCTCATAACCCACTCTGTAAGGATCACTCTGAGCAACTCTGGTGAATGCCCAACTGTAAGAAAAGCCACATTCAGATTGATATTACACACATGGCTGTAAAAAATGCAAAATTTCCCGGGAATATGATCAAAATTTCCCTCTAAGATAGCAAAATTTCCCTCCAAGATTTCAAAATTTCCCTTTAATTCTTATGTATTTCTTTATTTTAACAGGCTCCAAAATAAGAATTGGGGCGGGCAAGGCAATTTTTCCCAATTTTAAAAGGGCACCAAGGCATTACATGTTAAAGAATAGCAAATTTTTTAGGGCACCAAGGCAAATGGTAGGGGCACCTAAGGCAAATTGCCTTAGGTGCCTTAGGTTATTTTGGAGCCTGTTTTAAGGTCAAAAATTTCCTCCAAATAGCAAAATTTCCCGGGAATGACATTCCCAAATTCCCCACTTTTTCCAGGCATGATTACACAATGACCTGAAATGACCCGTGTGACCTTTGACCTAAATTTCTTTAACACTCCCAGTAAACCCCCTCTAATAATCATTGTAAAAATGTGCCAGCAAATCCATCACGGCATGAGGAACATGAAGCATCTTGAAATTATTGACAGATCAACATGTTGCCATCCTGTAAACTCTGAGGCAAAATAGTTTTCTATACTGAGATTAACCAGAATGCCATCTTAAAGACACTATCAGTGATTTGAAAAATATTTGAAATTTGCAGGAATAGCTTCAAAGTGAAGGATAAGTGTGTAGAATTCTCTTAAGTTACCTTTTCTAGCTGTAGAATTGACAGAAAAGAAAACGGCAAGTGTTCCAAGATACGATTCTCCATTCAATTACGTGTTGTAGTAAGTGTCCAAACGGACAGTAATGACTACAATCGCCGATTCTGTCCATATTAGGTTGCTTCTGGTCTTATAATTTGCAGGGTATGTTAGGATACCTGTACTTGTTACATACATGCAAAAATCTGATTTTTGATGATTTTTTCGGTTTACTGATTTAGCAAATCACTGATAGTGTCTTTAATGTCAACTACATGCGTGTCATACATGGGAACTGAACCATGAATTTAATACATTGTTCAAATGAAAATACATTTCAAAACTAGACTAAGTCAAGACAAGGCCAACTGCTATATAAATATTGCATCAATGTAGTGGGATGAGCCCTAGATGACCGTCGACTTCACACCTGTTTGGGTCATGTGTGATTAAATCATTGTGTTTATGTGGATTAAGTGACCAATTGTATATGTTGGCAATTTGGGATCAATGACCCCTAGATGACCTTTGAATTAATTTGGGTCACATGCAGAGGGGTAACTTGAGTTTTGTAATTTATCCAGAAATTGCATTATTTTAATTTGAATCAACTACTACTCTACTAATAACCTTTCCAGTGTAGTAACAGACATTTAATTGCATGAAATCCACCATATGGGCAAACATATCCACTGAAAAAAAGCAGCAGCAAAACAGCATGTTGTTTTTCTATTAAAAAAAATCAATAGTACAAATCAATACTTCGCTATGTTTCATCTCAGCCGCTACATTTAATTTCTGCCGCTGCCCGATGAACAAATGCAGTCGACTCTTAATTTTATTTACGAAACTGTGTTTCAAGTTTTGATAATTGCAGATGATGCAGAAATGGCATTAAACACAATCAAACACACGCCGGAGTTCATACCCACGGCAGGCCCCTTGTTTAACTGGTCTGTGACCTTTTGAGGTTTTAAAGCGGCACTGGCATATTTTCACAAAATATAAATTTCTTCAATTTGCTCTCAAATGATAGTTCACACATAAAAATAAAACATACCCCAAAACAGATAGGGACATTGAATGAGGATTTAAAGACATCCAGGTAATTTTGTAGGCAACTTTTTAAGTTTTCCATACTGTTAATTCATAAATGATATGACATGATATTTTTGACTCACTCACTGATATTAAAACCACAAAGGTATAGACCTATCAACAGGGGGCATAGCGTGGGAAACATGCCTACAGCGTGCTGTTCCTTGTGTTAAACGCCATGTTCGCGCGCCGTCGATTTTGTAATTTAACTCGCCCGGCGCGTAAATTACAAAATCGTTCTGTTTACCCATAAGGAAGCCCGATTTGGTTCTTAATCATTTCGGGTGAGGGCTTTTGGGTATATATAAAAGCTTTATCACCATTCAAAAATATCGATTTTGAAAATCCTTGAGGGCGCACTATTTTTTCAAATGTGGCCCGTGTCTCCTTTAATTCATGGTACTAGGCTATGATATTCATGTAATTGGCACATTTTGTTATTAAAGTTAATGGCAACTTAAAAGTTATTCAGAATTTTACCTGGTTGTCTTTAGCCTCTTATTAATGTCCCTATCTGTTTTTGGGTATGTTATTTTTATGTGTACAAATATATCTTTATTCTTCCCAATGGCCTAGACTATATCAGTTGCGAGCAAATTGAAGAAATTTGATATTTTCATTGCCGCTTTAAAGGCTCCCTTTTTGTAATAAAATAATTTCTTCCCTTTAGACACAATACAAAACAAAACAGATGGCAAAGAAAGAATCTAAAGTTTCATTTTTTTTAATTTACCTCTAATGCGCCAACTCATAACACATTTCTCTCTCAACATAATCTCAAATATCATGCCGAACCCATTTTATTCCAAAGGACTCTCACATAACATAGCCTGAAGCATAGAAAAGCAAATTCACTTCATAATAGAGTGACAACAAAAACAATACGACCAAAATATTGTTTTTGGAAATTTTGCTTTCACTGAATCGGCAAAGTGGGGTCTTAAGGTTTGGCCTGGCTTCTTACCATGATTTCTCCCCAATGTCCGTGCCGTGCACCTATTTGTCTGCCGGATGCTACAGACTAGAAAAAAAAAACAAGACTCGGTTCCCGAACTTGGGACTGAAAAGGGCAAAACGCGTGCCAAATCCGTGTTTTTTTGCACATTCCAGTGGATTCCGATGCTTCTGTGAGAGGTTTTGGTTTTACCTTTCAATTGCACACAAGAAAGCCTATTATTACGTCCACCTAGAATTCCAACATACAGATTTTTAATAACTATAACCCTTCTTCCCCTTCTTGTTTTCTTCCTTATTGTGTGCAGACTGTCACACACTAGTATTAGTACCACACCTCTTTGGTATGTGGGCACACATGACTGAAAAGATTCTAACCAGAGTTGTAATAAATTCTTCCTCACAGCTAAACATTTCCTCGTTTGAAGAACCCCAGAGCACAATTCAATTGCCACGGTATCGTCATTCTTCCCCTGTTCCTTTAAACGCCCTACTTGTAGGCATGCATGTATAATTATTCGATAGGTATCACCATAAATGTGATATAGTATGGGTGGTGCCGGCATGGCAAAGAGAATGTCCACTCCCTCCTCTTGCTTCTGCCATCTTGTCAATTTTTAACCCATAAAATCTTCTAATACCTTACTACAATTTTCCAATACAATAATCCAAACAAACTAAACGTAAAAATACTGCAAGTAATCTTGCATCATCCCCTGGCAAGATGGCAGTCTGGAACATACCTCAGATTAACCATTGACTTGGTCCATGACCTTTGACTCATCCCACCCATGAGGTACCCCTCTTGATCCCCTAACCCCAAGTCTGATATAATATGGATGATTTGAAAACTAAACTTAAATGTATTAAAAAGAAAAATACAAAAGTTTTAAAAATATTGTGCGAGTCGCTGAGCGGCTAGTGCATATTTTTCAAAACTCCTAGCGAGACCCGATAAATTCTTTTATCCTTCGATAAAAAGCATCCAATTTTTATCATTATCCATGTTTTCAGACTCTGACCGAACCCTAGTTCACTTGTGAAGCAGGCTTGATCAAGTTTAGAGTACTAGATCCTATAACCTTGGTGAAAGACATTTAAAATGAACAGTAGACACCTTGAAAAAACCAGAAATGTTACCAGCCTAGACATCAGGCACCAGCAAAAGAAATGGAACCAGTAGAGATCATGAACCACCAAAGAATGAACTAGAAGACACCAGGAACCAACAATTACAATCGTAGATAGCAAAACCCATACATAATGACACCCCCAAAGAAATGGAGCATCCCTAGACTACTTCAGCCACATAAGCCTCCCAGAAACTCATGTCCTGGTCTTTAAACTCATGTCATGGTCTGAAAACTCATGTTCACTGTCTCAGGTAATGGTTTTATTGTACATAAGCTGTGTACAAAGGTATAGGATGAAGATTCTGAAACATAATAATGGTGTAAATCGACTTACACTTTTTCGAAGAGACACAAAAACAACAAGAGCTCAATGATGCGAAGCCTTATCAAGTGATGGAGTCAAAGAGGACAATATTTTTGTGACACCCTTATTTTACTTACAATTGAAAAACTAGATAAACAAAATTGACGTGGTACAAACAATGTTGATTAAGAATCAAGGTGGTTCTCGAACCACAAGTCTTGCCGCTCTTTGTGATCGCAAAATGTGTAACACTTGTATATGGCGTTAAAAGGTCATATAGGGTCAATGGGTGTCATTCTCTGAAACACACCCCAGAGTCATGGCTCTTCTGACCAAGCTAGGGTGCTTTGGCTCAATTTTTTAGGCAGAAGAGAAACAAATAACCTTACCCTAACTGACAAAATTCCCATTTAATCTGACACATGAGCTTTGACCCAATCTGTAACACCCCCATATGGGTCAAGTGTCAGCAGTTGAGTGATTTTTCCAACTGAATTTGGTTCAATGCATTGACCTTTGAATCCAAGCTGTTAAACCCCCATATGGGTTTTGGGCCAGTTGGATCTCTGACCAAGATTGGGGATTGTAGCGATTTATCTGCGACTGAAAAACAAATTCTAGAGTTTTGAAGATTGCCCCTATTGGGCCCAATCTTGAACACCCGATAATGACCAAGCTTTGAAAAGGGTTTCTTCTACCTAATTTGGTTGAATTGGCTGCATAGTTGGGGCAGGAGAGAAACAAATTACAACAGTTTAACCGAAATGATCAGAAGACATAAAGACAAACAAGTATCTGTTTTAAAACACTATAAATAATATAACTGTCCCTGAAACACTATTACCTAAGCTTCCATCTTGCTATACAGAAGTTTTTATCTTCTGTTAACAAAAACCTAAAGTGTGAGCACAAAGGATCAACTTTTCAGAATTCCTCTAATTAGGTTATCAGATAGAAACATTATACATATAATAAAATTTATATCCAAAGGAATGCCATAATAATGAGAATAAGTTATTACTGGCATTCTTACTTTTGGAAACATTAACTTTATTTAGGTAATGTGTACACACCACACAAACCCACACTACATAATATGCATCCACACCCCATGCATACATACTGCACACACATAAAAAACAACCCCCCAATTATAGAAGACACGACATGTACAGACAAATAGGTTTCTTGGTCTTTCTGTGAGCAAACAGATTTGTTCCATTGTTAATTCTTTTTATTTGACATCCTGTTTACAGCACACACAGGATAGGTCCACACCTACCACTGCCACAGCCGAGAGACAGGCCAACAGACTGGGATACCGACATACACCCGTTTCACACACACAGGAAAGGTTTGTGGATCCAAGAAATTCCAGACATTTTATTTTAAATTGAGAAGAAATATTTGGATTTTTTATAGGGTAGAAGATATACCTGATTACGGACCAGAATAAATGAGCAGAAATTCTATTGATTGGGTGCATGCACTGTGGCTATTATGGAAAGACACAATTTTTACATTTTGAAGAAATATAAACCATTTTTTAAGTGTACAGAATGTTACTTAATATTTAATACTATATCCTCATTGTAAAACTACTGTGTACAATCATTGCTAAATGCCTCTGTCTGACCTGAGGTCGAGCTTGTTACTACCAACAGACTGGGATGTGTCCTTCTAAAAGTCCATGAACTAGCTAGCTAGCAACCATGTAATTGGCAGCAACGCCAACCCAGGTAACACATTAGGCTGCAGATGCATCTATCAAGGCTAGCTTATACAACAAAGCAACTAGACAATGTGCTGCATTAAAAATGCCTACTAATTGTCACCTTGGAAATCAGCAACAATACAAAAAATACCCCTAAACCCAATTTGAACTCAACATTTTCAAAATTGTTTCATTAAAAATATTAATAATGAAGTAAAAATTAATGTATATGTGATTATTTTCACGAGAATTGAACAAGATACAAAAGACTAATTTATATATTTATGGCTGCCCTTGACTGAAAATCTTCTACTCGATGTACATAAGCCTATCTATTGAATAGGCTGACTATCTATTGATAGGCTGAAAACCTAACCAACCTGGAACACCACTATACACATATGGACATGTGCTCCACGCAAATCCCCCTCTGCTTTTCAAGCCCAGGGGATAATGAGAGGATGCTGTGTTTTGTTTACATAATGAAGAAATGACTGATGGTGATAGGGCTTTAACCCCCCCTCTCCCCCCCCCACCACCGATTTTTAAACAAGGGGAACTCTAAATTTATGTTTAGTAATTTAAAGTAACCCTGAGTGACCCCATTTTTCTTTTTTAAAAAAAGGGCCCTTCAAGATCTGTTCCAGCCCTATGGGTAATCCTGTGTGAACAAAACACTTGCAGGCCTGCTACAACTCCTCCAACTTTAAATCCCTTCTACAGGAAACCTTGCATATCTGTGAACTCATCCTGAGAAACATCACTAAGTCAGGCAAACTAGATACCATTGTAACAAAAATTTTCCATGCATCTTTGTGCACTGGCCTCATTGAATTTATATTTAGCCGACAAAATCAGGTCGACGCGAGGTACTGATTTAATTAGAGAGTTGTGCGGTACAGATTTTCCATTTCCCAACATTATGGATACTTTTGTGAACACGGTAAATAGTCCCGGTTATATCGCCCGGATGATATCAGAGCCTTCAGAAACAAGTCCGTTTGTCCCTCACATGTAGGTCATCTGGCCTGTTGACTAACTTCTTGGTGTCCTCTGTCTGGGCTAGTGACCGACCTATTTCCACCTGGGTAATTTGGAGGCATGCACTCTTCTGATAAGGCTATATCATCCAGGTAAAGTTATTGCGGAGGCATGTAGTAATGTCAGCCTCAACCGGCCGATATAATCACATCCTGTGTCACACTATCTGGCCGTAACATTGTTGGTATCACTCCTTAAAAATCTTACAAAATTCTGCATAAAAATGATGGGAACATGGTAAAATTAGGTAATGCTTGGACACGATTGGTTCGAAGCCCACATATTTTGTACTTTTAACATAAATTCCGTGAACATTTTGATCCCCATTTGCTGACTATGTTCCCTCATTAACACAGCACTCCTTCTTTGTTAGATAGTGTGGATCTGCAGAGCATAGAGGATAATAATGGTGAACTAAAAAATGCAAATGAATAAACTTTTTACCTCCGAAAAAGTTTTATATATCCTACATTGAAAATGCATTTCATGAATGGCAATACTCTCATAAAAGTTTCCGACTTTTCATGGCACTGCTAGAAACCTGGATTGCATTTTTTTGTTTCTGTATTAAACCTGACACGTTGGATGATTATTTATAAGGAAATTTGTAATTTTCTTCTAATTTTACCTTCTGTCAAGAATGATAGACTAAACAGTGAACAACACATGGCCCTATGGGGCACTGCGAGACTTCAAAACATATTTTCCATAGTGCCAAAATGCAACATCTGAAGAATTGTGGCAATTAAATGTGCAACGAGAGATTTCACAAATCAGATGTCCCCTTAAAAAAAAGGACGGATTTTTTGGCCTGATAAAAGCTTTCCATTAAAAATATCCCTTATCTGAAAGATTAAGCTGATAAATGTTTTTTGGTTCCAAATTGTGAATATTTTTAATTTCGTATGGAGCAAATTACAAGAATTTACCTATGTTTCTATTGGAAACTAGGCAAATTAAAATGCACATTTTTTTGAAAGACATTTACTGTAGCCAAATACAAGTAAGAAATCTATTGAGTGTCCTAATCTACATGGACATTACTATTATGACACAATCTCTGGGTGCCTCAAATCTCTCGTTACACTTTAACCTGCCCGAGGCTAACACTTTTTTACAGCATCTCTGATTGGCTTATTTTATATTAGGGATTCAAACATGTTACAGGGTAGTTCATCACAAATCACGATCCTTGTGTCCGCGTAAAATACGTGGACGCATCGGATGCAGATTGTTGATTGTGAAGAACCACTCTAACATGTTTTGAACCCCTTTCACACTACACCTCTTTCGAAACTTTAATTTCATGTGGAGAGAATAATATAGTCTCACTATTATACTTCCAGAATGTTGTACATTTGACAGAATTTTTCTTTGTAAATGTTCATGCAAACGTCCAACAAAACATCGGTAGTTTTTGGCAGGTTCTTTGCTTTGGAGGTTGCACCCGGTGCCCTTGCGCGTACTCCAATTCCAAAAGTGACAAACAGTGCGTTTACTTAAGTGTTCCGCGTAAACACACTTCGGGCGAACACATTAGGTTATTTTCAGTCCATGTGTATTAATACGAATCAACAACGCTAAAGCTCCGTGAAGAAAAGCAATGAAGAGTGGTTTGAAATATGATATGCACTCAGTACCAAAAAAGACCTATATGTGTATACACCTAGCTTTTCTTACATGTCTCCGATTGGCTAAATCCACATCATACTGATTCCTATAAATAACCAAATTGGTCTGTCGTGTAACGGGGAGTAATTAAAAGAACACACACACAAATGAAGTCACAAAAACACAACTTCCTCCTTTCATATTTTGTACCTTTTCAAGTCACTGCCCTAAGGTTCAAAATATGCAACTGCCAAGAACTCTAGAAAGCATAGGCCTACTCCCTTTTGTAAATAAATAGTAAATCCACAAATCCATTGAAACTTTCACAATCTCCACATTTCACAATGCATTGTGTGAATTTCACTAGTTTCAAACAAGCTTGGACTATCGTATGACTTCCAAAAAGTGGCCTCCTGTTGAAGGGGCTTAAAACCATGGGAAACCATCCAAATTACAATGTCATTAAGGGCGAATGGGGAAGCCCCAATCCACACCACACACCCACACCCCACATCATATATATATATTATATATATATATAATATAATAGTATATATATATATATATCCTGTAACACCTAGAAGTACAAGTATCAAACTCCACACGAGACTCCAAGGAATGCCTGGAATATGTCGACTTATACCACCAGTATTTGTGTATCAGTGTAAGAGATTGATTGTTGTTGATATATACCTGTCTTAATCATGCCCGGTTTAGACGCGCCTTAAGTTGTATAATGCGTTGGTAGTACGGTGTGCAATAATGCCGCGCAGCGCATCATTTACTTTGTACTTTGAAGTTGAAGCAGTATAGCAAAGTGTGCATTTTTTTATATACCTTTACATCCTTTATCCATTTGTGTCGCACATTTTTTAACATATTATTAATAATATATATACACTGTCAAGCAAGAAAACCTTGCTGTCACATTAACCAAAAATACATCGGTCCTCGACCGCTTGTGTCGCCTGCCGTCCGCGGTTCTTATGATAGCCTACATGACTTGACCTTGATATGTGACTTTGTGACCTCATCAACAATGAGTGATCCCATGTTGCACCTTGATTCCAAGTTTTGGTTCCAATTGAACTAAATGAGGTCATTTTACCTTTTCAGCCCCATTTTACCACTTGACCTCACATGCCTTTGACCTTGGTATGTGACACTTGACCTCATCAACAATGAGGGATCCCATGTTGCACCTCTTATTCAAGTTTGTTCCAATGAACTTCAACTTTTCATATAAGGCAATTTCATTTTCAGCCTATTTTACAACTTGACCTCGCCTGACCTTGACATTGGTATGTGACCTTTGACCTCATCCAACAATGAAGGGATCCCATGGTGCACCTATGGTTCAGTTTGGTTCCAATTGAACTTCAACTTTTCATATAAGGCAAATGGAAAATGATTCTTAGTTTCCTGTTGGAGATTTCTAAAAAGGGTGAAGAGGTCGGATTTTCATTATTCATTATTTTGACAAAGTTTAATTATTTCATATATTTTCATTATTTATCGTTTGAGTTGTAGTAACATTAGAAATAATCTCTATTTACGTCTTGATAAAGAACACGGGAGATACAGCTCTTTAACTTACTGTTGTTTTGTCCTTGTTATAAATGTAAATATTATTTAAATTTATGTCATGGATCTTGTTTTATATGACTACTAAACCTGGTTTGTACATTGCCCCATGATCCCATTAAGGTATATTTCTAGATTTATAGTTGAAAAAACCCAATGCAGGTAATTTCAATTTTACGATCTTTAATGGTGCTTTTGTTATGGATTTGTGTCTATGTTGTTTTCTACCTGATATGAAAGCCCTACACTGGCTTAAGCTGCCCATTAATTACCGTGGGAAGGAAACAAGCTTTGCTGTTTGATGCTAGAAGAATAATGCATATTTGCAAAGTCCTATTCAATACCGTGTTAATATCGACGGTTACCACTAAAACGTGCCAGTTTTATGCATGTATCTTGGGAAAGAAATGATTTTCCAAAGCTAAATTTTCAGGAAGACAATGAGAAAAAATATGGCTGATCATCTGATATCAACAATTATACTACTTCCGGTTAAAATGGGGGGTCTCAATAGATAGGAACAAGCACACCTTTTTGAAAGACAAATTGACAATACACTTTAATTTCTTTACACCGCTGTGACGATACTCTCTTTATTCTTCAATTCTCTCAAGCAATGTCAGTCGAAGCAACATACCTTTAAATTCATGTGACACACAAACACCCCCCCTCCCTCAGCCCCAATATTGTTCAAATGATCCATAGTTGGGGATATATAATTAATAATAATTTGTATTTTTAACGCGCAATATATCTACGTAAACGTGATCAGGCGCTGTGCGGCTGCCATGGAAGGCGCTCGCACATGAGAGCAACCATAATACCAGAACAGATTATGCCAAGAAGCTCGATTTTAGAAATCCTGGATGATGGATACACCGTTTTTGTTGCATTTCCTCCTCATTACCACTCATCACCAAATTGACAAGAAAAGCATATGAGAGAGGTATGGATATTAACAGTTATAGCACCACTCACACACGAAAGATCAGCAAAGATTTCAAAACAGTCTCTGCTCTGCATTCAACGACATCCCTGACATATACAGTGTATCGTGTATGTCCAGAAATATATATTATATATATCAGGAAAAAAATTCACATACGCATATCAGGGAAAAAACTCTTCACACACAAAATCATCAACAAAGATTGCCCCCCCCCCCCCCCCCCCCCCCCCAAAACCATTCAACCACCTGACGTATTTTCATGTCATGACGTATACGCGGTATATATCAGGAAAAATATTCACACACAAAAGACAACAAAAATTCCAAAGTCTACATTCAATTCCACCTGACATCATTTACGTACCATGGTTATAAAATTGATGCATACACGTATTATATCGGAGGAAAAAAAACTTCACACACAAAAGATCAATCAAAGATTTCAAAAAGTCTCTGCCCTGCATTCAACGACTGACTTATACAGATGTATAGTGTATATATCACGAAAAAAAAATTCACATACGCGTATATCAGGAAAAACAAAATCACATATATGCCATTATATCAAGTAAAAAGCATCTTCATACACAAATCTATCAACAAAGATTCCAAAAACATTCAACCACCTGACGGTTTTTCATGTGACGTATACGCTTATATATCAGGAAAAAAAATCTTCGCACACAAAAGACGACAAAAAATTCCAAAGTCTACATTCAACCACCTGACGTATTTAGTTACCATATACAATGATGTATACGCGTATATATCGGCAGAGAAAAAAAAATGTTGGGGAAAAGGAAACATCTTCATACACTCCCCCCCCAAAAATATCACCAAAGATTCAAAAAAACATATCAACCACCTGACGTTTTTTTCATGTGACGTATAAGCGTATATCAGGAAAGAAAAAAAAATCTTCACCCACAAGATGACAACAATTCCAAAGTCTACATTCAACCACCCCCGAGGATATTTAGTTTCCCACCCCACCCTGCCCTCATTATTGAGGTATTTAATTTGCCACTCACTTGACTATATTTAAAAAAAAACATGCTGCACACACAAAAGATCGACAAAGATCCCACAATCAACTTCAACCAACCTGACATAATTTAGTTCCCCACCTCCCTCATTGACATGAGTGACATTTCCCACTAGCCACTCTTGACATGAATGTTGTATTGTGCTGATCGGCAGACATGCATCCCCCACCCCATTGATCCCCGATAATAGTAAAGAATACCATCCACCCAGAAACCCTTTGTTTTCTCGGTTTATTCCTTGCAGCACATGAACCCGCTACAGGCACTCGATCCCATAGTTATTCCATTTTCTAGTCGACACTCCTCATAACAAGTAACAACAAACACTGCACATTGACGAGCGCCAAGGGTGGTGAATTGTGAACCGCCGGCCCAAACTGATAGTGTCATTGATTTGTCCAATATTCTTTCAATATAATTTCATCACGCTATACATCGAAGGGGTTAAATTCATCATTTACTTTCAACACATCAGAAAGAAATTTAGTTAAGAATTACCGCCCCCCGGGAATGACCGCAGGAAAACGCCCACTCGTCTAAGATACATCGACTGCAGGAGAAGACGTCTCACACACTACACATGTCACGTCATTATTGCAATCGCACCAACAGAACGATATGCAAAATCTACAACGCATACGCTTCCGTTGCGATACTGCCGGTATTGCCTTATAGATGACATGGCACATTTGTTATGTTTATGGCGCAACACTGTGGTCTATTATTCGTCTTCCAGCCCTCCCCTCGCTCCCTCTCCCCGCCTCTTCTTCCCCCCCTACCCTGCCCCCTCCCCCCCCCCTACCCCTCCCATCAGACCCTGTCTCACCGTTCCTCTCACCCATTTCTACTCCCCCCTTCCGCTCCCTTACGTGTAAAGAGAGAAAATGGCATGGCAAAGCACTATACTTTGCATGGGAAGATCTGTTTTTTGGCTGTAACTTTGTTTCGAATTAAATACTACTAACTTCTTATCAAGCATAATAAGCTAATGTACCAGACTGCATTTTTGACCAAATTAGATCAGGGAAAGATTCTGCAAGTAATTTATAACCAGATTTTATGTGGGTCTGTCACATGGAAACTACTGTAATTTTTGCCTGCCAGAAAACAACAGAAAACAAAAGAGGGCCGTCATGAATGTCACAAGTACGTCATAGGTCACATCATCTATAGACATTGCGCGTGAAGCTTTGTTAATTAGCTAAGCTTAGCATTTGACCAGGGATAAGCAATACAGGGAATAAAGCAATGAACTTTCATGAAAATACGATGTGCAAAGCAATTTGCGACGGTTTCTATGACCATCTGCTGTGCGTGATGAATATTTGAAGTAGTTAAATTAAATAATGAATTGAAGTGAAATAATGAAATTTCGGATGCGGACGTATTATACAATCGACGCGGCGCAGGCGGCAACCGGAAAACTAAGAATCAACTTCCATTCAGGCTAGGAAGGTCAATTTTACATTTTCAGCCTATTTGTACAACTTGAACCTCACATGACCTTTGAAATTGGTATTGACTTGACCCATCAACAAGTGGAGGATGCCATGTTGCACCTGTGACACCAAGTTTAGTTTAAATCCATCAAAGTATAGTGGATATACATGCAAATGTTACACCCTTTTCACAACAGACACACAACAGACATCATCAACAACAGACACACTACAGTGACAAAATGTGATCCTAGTGTCTTCCTGCCTTAGGGCAGGCGACACAAAAATGGTCAGTTTAGACGAGGAAAGAAAAACATAATTATCGAAACCAATAGGAAAAAAATATTTTTATTACTACAGCACTTTGCACAAATATCATAAAGACAGCAAATCTAATTACAGAACTATTTCTCTGATCAACATGTAGTGACAACGTCATCCATTTCAGTACAAATCAGGCTCGTGTCCCAGTGGTCCACAAACCCTCTATCTATGCCAGAGAAGGATGTCTGTTGACCTTGTTGGTTACAAGTAGGTCAGTCACTCACACTTCAGTCTGGCCTTTGGCAGATCACTGATTACAGGTCATGAACTTTTTTTTTTACTCACTGCTATTTTGGGCACAATTGACAAGCCTCTGCACTCACTGTGCCTGGGGGACAGCGAGTGAATGCCTGTGTATTACAGGTAGGCCGGCCGCACACCCGACATACATGCACACCACTGCTCACTGACCCATTATCAGCTGGTTGGGTTATCATAAAGACCCCAATTTGAGTTCAACATCATTATGCACAAATATGATTAAACTCCCAACACCAATGGCTCTTTTGTGAAAAAGTCAGCATTTACAGAATCAGGCCCGTACGCAGGGGGGGTGCGGTCGCACCCCCCCCAAATTCCACAAAAGGGGAAAAAGGTCCACTTTTTGCCGAATATTTTGATAAAAAGCTCCAAAATTTAGAAAAATTTGACAAGAAAAGTTCCACTTTTCGGTGATGAAATGTTCAAAAAGTCCAAAAATGGACCATTTTAGGGGGGTTAGGTCCACTTTAACCAAAAAAGGTCCACTTTTTCGAAAAAAGGTCCACTTTTGCACAAATTGCTTAAACTCCCAACACCAATGGCTCTTTTGTGAAAAAGTCAGCATTTACAGAATGTAAAGAGCTTGAAAGCTAGCCCATAGAAATATTGCTGGATGTTTTATCCAAGTCAGACACATTGATAGGTTCCAATTTTTTTCAAGTTTCATGTTGAGAGATAACAAAAAAGATTTCAATAGCAGGCATGATGTTCTCTAAATACAATTTTCTAAGCACCTAAAAATAAAATTAAAACAAAAAACAAAACCTGAAATGCATAAATAACTGATGCCCCTAGATACTAAATCTGAATATCTAAATGTTATCATTTTTATCAAAGTCAGTCATATAAAATGCAAAAATGCTACCAATTTTTTTATTACAATTTATACCTGTGGATCAAAATGCCAACTTCTTCACATTTAAATATAACCTAAAATGCAAATGGACATAAAACAACCCCCCTCCCAACCCCAAAAATAATGATCCATTTTGATTTCAGGAGCCAGTTCAATATCATACAACCAAACCATTTCCCTATCTCCACACTGCCTCATTTTCACACACACAAAAAAGAAACAAATTCAAAATGATCAGGAAGGCCCTTAACCTAACCCCTCCCAACCCCAACCTTACAAGAAAAATTTACGTCAAACTTAACACAGGATGACTAAAGCAAGGATGTTCGGCATTAACTTGGCGCCCTACCTTGTGATCAGTTCTAAGTACCTGGTAATGGAAGGCGTGAGTTTTGGAAGTCGGAACACCTGCCCGGATAAACATGTACACCACTACATTTTGCACGAATGACAATGGATCATAATTGTAGTCAATCTCACGCACAACGCCTAAGAACATTACCAGACACTCATGTTACATCATGCCTAGCGCACACGAACACACGACAATTCACATCTGCGCACATGTAAACAAGGAAAAAACCTGTTACTGAAATAGGAAATGAAACATTGGTTTTAAGTGTTTGTATATCTATGTAACACATGATGGAGCTAACTCAGACATCACGTCAACTGTGTACTCATTTGAATTGTCTGAGCATAAACCTTTCATAAGCGTCACTGCAACTAAAGAACAAAATAAAACTTTGAAAAGCCACACAATGTCAAAAAATAACCAAGCAGCAAATATTTAGGGTACTAACATGAATAAAAGAAAATGCCTTGCATTATTTTCACTAGATTCCCCCCTTCTCTCAGGGTCAAAGTAAGAAGACTACCGCATGAGAGTCACACTTAAAACCACCCAAAAAGTACCTATTACCACCAACTCGTATCCCAAGACCGGACAAAATGCATGAACTGTTTCTGTAACACAGTAAAGCTCAGAGATCATAAGTCACATCTAAATTTCTACTCAAAGTAGTTGCTGTTTCTTTAAATCACCTTGCAAATGCCCACGTTCAACAAGTACACGACGGGAAAAAAACGGCAAGACGGGAAGCTCATTGCCGGGAAATCCTGCCGACTCGCGGGAAATTTTAGTGACGCAAAAGAAAAGAAGAGAAAAAAAAATAAGGAAATAATCAACGAAAAATTGTGATATAAACAAGGAAAACATAGTAAAATAATCAAGGGAAACAAGAGTAAAATAAACCATTAATTGAATAATAAAAGTAGGAAAATGAGTCTTGAGTACCAGTGTGTTTATTTCTTGATAAAATCTGAGACGAAAATAGCTACGTCTCGGGATTTTTTTTTTTTTTTTTTTTTATGCCTAGCGCACACGAACACACGACAATTCACATCTGCGCACATGTAAACAAGGAAAAAACCTGTTACTGAAATAGGAAATGAAACATTGGTTTTAAGTGTTTGTATATCTATGTAACACATGATGGAGCTAACTCAGACATCACGTCAACTGTGTACTCATTTGAATTGTCTGAGCATAAACCTTTCATAAGCGTCACTGCAACTAAAGAACAAAATAAAACTTTGAAAAGCCACACAATGTCAAAAAATAACCAAGCAGCAAATATTTAGGGTACTAACATGAATAAAAGAAAATGCCTTGCATTATTTTCACTAGATTCCCCCCTTCTCTCAGGGTCAAAGTAAGAAGACTACCGCATGAGAGTCACACTTAAAACCACCCAAAAAGTACCTATTACCACCAACTCGTATCCCAAGACCGGACAAAATGCATGAACTGTTTCTGTAACACAGTAAAGCTCAGAGATCATAAGTCACATCTAAATTTCTACTCAAAGTAGTTTCTTTAAATCACCTTGCAAATGCCCACGTTCAACAAGTAGGCCTAATTACCAAGATTATAGCATAATTAATTTCAGGAGCCAATGTATCATGACCATTTGATCCGGTCAAAATGATGCCGCATCTCTACCATAAATCATTTGTTTTTAATTCCCTTTCCTCTGCAGCTACATATTGGTAGATCAAAATAATAATTACATTATAAATCCAAATGTTAAGCATGCATTTAAAATATTATTGTGAGATTGAAAGGTATAATAACAAAATAAATCTAAAAATAGGGTAACTGGAATTGTGTTACGCTTTTTGTTTAAAAAACAATGAACATTTTGCTGTTTTGAATGTTCACGATGACGTAGTAATCGTTGTGTAATGGATTGATAAAATAAATAATGTTGAGCACCAGGGGAAAAATATTTAATAATTACAGTGCGTGCATCTCATTAATGCAAGGGTGTGCACGCCTGCATGAACGTGTGTGTGCGTGCGTGTGTGCGTGCATGTGTGTGTGAGTGTGTGTGAGGGTGTGTGTGTGTGTGTGTGTGTGTGTGTGTATGTGCTTATTTTGCATGTCTGTATGTGATGTAAGCATAATTTCTGTCGTCGTGAACATGGGCACGCAGGCAACTCCACCCAGACAGTTCTGCCAACAATGCACATACACCTACATGAATGTCTGTGAAATCCTTAACGTGCTAATCGCATTCACTTGCCTCAACTACATACATTTTTTTTTTTACTTCTATCCAACTTCATACAGGTAGTACAGGAATGCATGCTGGTACATGTTGGGATTTTTTTTTATCACCTGATCCAATATAACAAAACCAACATGCCAAGTTAAGCATTCCAAATCCTAAAATAACATTCCCAAAACTACAAACATCCCTAAGAACAATCCCCATGAACCAGTGATTAGTAATGAAACCTGCACAGCTCCCAATGAATTAATAATACTGTGACTTCAGTCTAGACATAAGACCACAAAACACATAAAACTAGTCATGGGGAAAACGGATCAATAGACTTGAAAATACAATGTACCGCACACGGTAAACATGGGCAGTGAGCAAAGTACGGAAGGATTCTGATCACATAACCCGACACTTTCATGTCGAAAGACTAATATTTTGTTACCAGAACATGGCCGATTAAGAGCAAAGTACGGTGACCTTTTTGGCAAAGCAATAGCCTGTGAAAGAGTGAGTGACCTTTGCAGCCAGACAGATGCTAATTGGGTCTAGGCTGTCTCTGAAAAGGAAATTCCTGTAAATAACTCAGTCTGTCTAATTAAAAACGTGTCTGGGCTATTTTTAGACATTAATTCTGGGTAAATCACCAATAGTAATTTCTCTTGTATTCACTTCATAATTTTAACTCATGTTAAACAAGTCATATATACAGTTGATAAAAAAAATTAAAAATAATAAAATCATAATTTGGAGCTACAATATACCCCCTAACTGGACATGATATGTGAAATCAGATAATGACCTTATGTGTTTTCCTGTATTATTTTTGCATGACTTATTTGTCTACACTTGAAACAATCAGCCCCTATTTCATACCCACTTTATCAGCTTTAAAAAGGGCAAAGAGGGGTATATTTTATTTAAACAGACAGTTAGGAAACAAATTTATAAAAAGCAAATAAATGGATAAATTTATATTAATATATTATTAACGAGGTCAAGCTATTGTCATTTAAAATGCCACTATTTACTGCACCAGTAGATCATTACTGAAAGCAAACAAAACTACATAGGACGTGGGAAGAACCCTTTGTACAAGAATTAACTGTTTTGTCTACCCAAGCATGAGCATACAGTTCATAAATCCCACGACATCATTTCGTCCTCTGTCACGACCGCTCGTCAACCCACATGTTTACTATGGATTCCATGAAGCGTGGATATTTACCTTAGCCAACTGCTAAAACAATACTTTGAGAGGAGTGCTGGAAAATTATTTATGCTTAGTTATCCATATGACCCACATCTTGGGAACCGAGACTGAACGGTGTTAATGCTCTGATTCGCTTACCTTCAAAGAGAGATCGGAGTGTCTTCATAATCATGACCCACTGTCAAATACGGTTGTCACAACCATGACCCAGTACGGAAGAAGGTAACACCACTAATTTATGGGTAATTAGCCCAAATCCATACAACAAATTCACGCCGCTCCCCAGGGATGATCCGCAATGTGTACCTGTCAAAATCGCACCGCAGCTCCTTCGCATCTATAAAATACGGTGCCTACATGCACAAGTAGCAAAAGTGCAGAAAAATCTTTGGTCGAGAAAGGCGCTTGATGAAGACGTGGAAGGCATGTGAAGACGATGAAGAAGAAACAACAAAAAATAGCACATATGATAATCGACAGCACCATGAGATTAATTCTGCAAAGAATGGCAGTGGCTCAGAAATTGGCAATGATATGTACGGAGTCTGCCGTGTGTCTGTGTGACATGGCCATTATGGTGAAAGGAGCTCTGGATACTGGCTGTCAGTCAAACCAGCTGATTTCCTTCCGTGGTGAGTCTCGCTCTTGCAAGCTCTCTCTCTCACACAGAGCGCATAGCAGACAGCACATCAGAGAGACACTGCTATGCTGGAGCACATAAGCATGAACCAGTGGCAGTTACAATCCACTTATGCTCAAGTCTGCCCTCATTTGCATGTCTGGGTCAACTAGCAGACTCAGCACGTGCAGACGGGCAGAAAAATATATGTGAAAAAAAAAATGGGGGAGTTGAGACCAATTGAGCGAGAGAGAAAGCGGCTGCTTCCTGCTTGTACATTATATGGTTTCTGACTAGCAGTGACTAGCGTTTTGGAAAATCACCACCAAGGGCTTGGGGCTATGAGGAAGCACGCTTTTTATATAGTTAGGCAAATCGACAGCAGCAACAGCAGCAGCAGCACCGTAACTTATCGGAGATGTGCTCGATGACGACTAGAACGAGCATGGAAAACAATGGGAAGAGATTTCCCAATGACAGACAGCAGGTATCTCGTGACTACCACCCCAGACGTGGGCAAAAAAGAAACCGAAATCAAAATTGCAGGAAGTCGTGATAAACCGAACACATTGAGGGGAAAATTGCTTTGATTTTCTACTTAATTTTCAATGCTTTAGGGGCCTCAACCACAAAATGACTGGCACAGTAGAAGGGAAGTGACATGGTACATTGTGATGCTATTTGAAGTCATTGTGCTGGAATGATGGAGCAAAAATTTAAAGGCTTTTTATTCATGCACCAATTTGCAAACATAATATTTTCCAGGATAAAAATCTAGTAATAACTATTCATGTTGCCATAGTTACTGTGACGAAAAAGTTATAGAAACACAAATCCCGGTTCCGTTATTCATGCTAACAAAACAACGCAAATCAAAGGCAGATAGATATCTGAAGCCCCAAGCTGAAGCTGAGATCTGTTTAATAATCCAACTCAGGGACATGTTTTGCAATGCTCTTCTGTATTATCACTACTAAACTATGCAAATTCTACATCAGTAAGTTTTTAACTGTTGGTTATTCATGAACCGTGTTGATGTTATGATAAATATTATGATTGAGACGATTACTAATACGATTCTTAGCCAGCTAAAAAACCAACAAACTAGTCAAATTAATGAATTTGTCGCAAGGGCTGAAAAACAATCCAGCGCTGTGAGCGTAGATAGCACACCTTAATACCCGTCACAGATGTAATCAGAAAGTTTCTTTCAGAAGTTACTGTGCACAATTCGCCACGGGGAAATAAAAGAAAAAACTGAAAAATTAATCAACTAAAATGTCGATTTGGGTTAACTTATGTATGCAACATATTTTGCTAGGTTCATTATTTGGGTTACTTCACGACAAAACTGACTAATGTCAAATTATGTTAAATCAGATTTTTTAATTATGAGTGATTATGTTTTTCAAACATAACAATTTGACAGCAGACAAATTAGGACATTCGCTGTTTTCATTTATCACCATAATCTCATTATGTGAAATATAATAAACAAACACCTCCAATGCAACAATACATATTTATAGACCAGCCTATTAATAATAACTCGCACAGAGTGACATTTTAATAACAAGTTTTCGTAACCAAATCCGATGAAGAAAAGTAATAGTGTAATTACTTGGATGCTAACTGATTTGGGTGGAAGGAATTCTTTGAAGAATCCACACTGGGCAGAGCGAAATCTATACTCCAAACAGGCGCATGTTAGTTGTCAGTGGCCACTAACTATGTTCGGCACGCACATTCAACACAAACAAGTGCCGCTGCAGCAGGCCACAGGCGCAACCACGAGACAGCCAGAAACTGGGGAGAGAAATCCCCCCTTTGCTCCAGAGGAACCACTGGGCGTTAGGGGAGAGGGAGACTGATCAGAAATGAGAGATCGCCAATGTCGGCGTGTTTAGATTGAAATTTCACACTTGGTCTGGGGGATGGCCAGTAAGAGAGAATAAAGGTAAATGCCAAGTGGCAGGACTAGGATGGATGAATGTATTGATATTTCATATTGCCCTCAAGTGTGGCTGCGCGATAATACAAGAGTGGATTTACACATTGATATGCTGCAAAAGTTCAACACTCCCCAGACGGAATTTTCACAGGTTTCGTAATAACGTGAATTTTCAACTAATTTCACCATTCCATTAAGCTTAAAGCAACTATGTGGATTTATTTTTTTAGAAATGGGACAGAGACCAAAATATTCTTTAATTTTGCCATTAAACAAATGATTAGGCCTAAAAAAATAAATCAAAGTCCAAAAGAGCCTGTAAGTTTACCAAAAATCTTGATGAAAAATGTACAACCTATACTGCCAGGCTAATTGAGACCAAGGATCCCAGATTTTGTTTTTTTTCAAGACCTGAATCATTTTCAGCAAAACAAAATGAAACATTAGCCCTTTTAAAAACAAAGCTAGCTATACTTAAATCTCCACACCAAGAGGAGCTTGTGCCCCATAAAATGTGGCATCACTAAACTGCTACAATATAACATACTGTATACGGGGAAATTTTCGTGGGGGTTTAATTTTCGTGCTTTTCATGGTTAAATGACCAATTGCAAATTTTACGACCTGCAAAATAGTTTTCTATATATGTAATAATGTTATATGTTTGACACAATCGCAAATTATATACCCTGCAAATATGTTCAAAAGTCCACAAATTGCGAAAATTTAGCCTTGCAAAAATATCCTGCTATACAGTAAGGAGAGATTTACACACTAAGGTACTAATACAAAAAAGAGGGGGTCAGTGCATTTTCAAGTCTTATTTGTTTGTTTGTGTTTTAATTTATTAAACTTCGCCTATATATCATGGCAACAACTACTTTTTTTTTTGAAAAACATGAAAAATAAAAACCCTGCAAAAATAATCGTGTATTTCTTGGATGTCAGTGGCGAGGATGAACTTGATTCCTGGTCCACCTTGTCTGCTAAAAATACCAGCACCGTGTTATCCCACCAATCATCAACCAAGCACATTATTGTAGCACAGTGTTATATGTGCAGGAGTCACCATGCTAACGTGCAGACAATTTGCAGATATACATTTTCTCTTTTTTTCCCTCTCTATCTCTCTCTTCTGTCTCTGTGTCGCTACACACAGCAGTGATGCATCTCATTAGAAGCAGCGCAGAGCACGAGGTCTCGCAGCGGAGACTGAAATAGGACTCGCTTCTGAACTTACAAGTTTTCAATTTCGCTGGAAGACCTCCGAGCAGAGAGAGACGGAACATGGGAAATGTTATACATTACTTACTGGCCCTGCGGCACCAGACAGACAGATTTCATAACCATTTTGTCTAATCTGTTTTACTTGAGCTTTCGAAAACAGTCTGTTCTGCACAAACATTTATCATTCTTGAGGAAATATTTGCAAATAAATGTTTTGAAATGTTTTGGGCTTATACAATCATCGGACCCTTACAGAGGTTACAGGATAATTGTAAATTACAGATATTAATAAAGGGGATTATGTAGTTCAATTTTTGATACATACCAACAAAATCCAATATCTGCAGTAAATCATAAAGACTGACCTGGTAACCCCCAACCCCCCCCAAAAAAAAATCCTCCCCTACTGAAACTTGGAGCAGCATCTCACAAGTAGACACTACGGACCAGCCATTTGTGAAAATGTACACTGCTGAGCATATACCATTCTAAGGATAACTGCTTGGTGACACACTTTGGTGACCTGACTTTAGTGACCTTATTTTGACCTTGCTGGGGGAAGAATGGTGAGGTTTGGGGAGAGGGATGTTCAAAGGGTTTGGGGAAGGACAGTATGAAGGATTGGGAGAGGAATAGTCGAGGAAGGAGGTTGGGAGAGGAAATTGGGGAGGGGAAGGAGTGAGAAGAAAGTTGATTGGGGAAGGGGGATAGAGGAGGTCAGTTGGGGTTTAAAGTGACAGGAGTTTTTTTTATACAAATTTCTCTCAAATTACACTTAATCGGTTGTAGACCACCTACCGAGAACGTTTCGAGGGTTTATTGGACAAACAAGCAGGAAAGAAAACTGCAAACCTTGTTTTGAACTGGCCTGGTATCCTAATCGTACCTATAGCAAACCATGCTTTGAATTTCTGTCATGCACGACATAAATTACTAAATCATCATCTCATTACATAAAGACGGCGTATTCAGCTTATTCACTTCAGGTGTGATCTAATACATTGGTAAGCATTCCAAATGTGCAAAAAACCTGGGTTAAAAAAATTGAGGGTGCTTCTCTCTGGAAATCTCATGTCTCTTTAAGGTGATAGATTTTTTTGAAGATACAAATTTCTCTCAAATTGCACTGGATCGGTTGTAGACCACCTACCGAGAACGTTTCTAAGGTTTATTGGACAAACAGGTGCAAAAGAAAACCGCAAACCTTGTTTTGAACTTGCCTGCTATCGTAATCGTTCCCCATAGAAAACCATGCTTTGAATTTCTGTCATGCAGACATGCACGACAGAAAATACTACATCATCTTATTACATAAAGACAACCATATTCCGCTTATTCACTTCTGGTGTGATAGAATACATTGGTAAGCATTCCAAACATGCCAAAACACCGGAAATGTCCTCATGCCTCTTTAAGTTAGGGTTACAAAAAGAACTTGATACCAAAGCAGTCTAGTCAAAATGGAGTTACTAAAAGTCAGGTTGTTGCAAAAGTTGAGTAGCAAATTGGGGTCACCAAATGTAGTAACCCACATTTTGAGGGTTTCTGTGCTTAGAAGTACTTGTATTCCAATGGGTTTCAAGACAAATCCTAAACCATACCTTAACCACTGTTCCTAATATTAACCCAAATTCTGACCTCAGAAAGATTTAACTGTCTTGAATCCACACTGGAATACAAAGCCTCCACTAAATGCATCTGATCAAATTTGATCAGATGCATTTAGTGGAAGTTGACCCATCTCTGTCTTCTCTTGGCCAGTTTATTTTACTCAAAATTGCTACAAAGGATATTCCTTGCTGAAATGAATGGTATTTCATTACCTATGCACATTGTGCACTATGACTTAAAATTGTGAAAAAATATTAAATCTGCATTTGTTTTTAGGGATGCCAACCTAACAATTTTAAGCCTAATTAGTAGTATTGATTGATGAAGCCTAATTAGTAGTATTGATTGGTGAATAGCAGCACTTATGGATTCACCTGGGCCTAGATAACAGATTATTTTTATCCAAATAAAGTTGCCCATTAAATTCAACTGCTGGTATAAAGTGCAATGTAATATGTGTCTGGTATCTGAAACGATTTTATATAGGGTAACAGAATGGCAAGGATATGTGGTTTCTTCTGAACTCTTCAGGTATCTTGATTTTCAATCACTGTTTTAGGAATGAACTATACTAACATTTACAAGGCTTGCTTTCTTGTCCCACCTGTAATAGCAGAAAATTTAAATTTTTATTTAAAAAAAAGGGGAAAAAGTGCTTTTTGGACACTAAATGGCTTTGAATGTTTCAAGTCTTATCATAATTACAGTAGAAGAAATATTATCCTTCCTTATTCCTTACAAAAAACTTGAACGCACGCTAAAAGGACCAGCCTTGATGGCAAAAACCATGCCCACCTTCACTTGTCAATCATCGTTGAAGATCACTTCTTTGTAACGTGATTGGCTGAACTGTGATTGGCTGATCTGTGATTGGCTGAACTGTGATTGGCTGATCTGTGATTGGCTGAACTCAATACCCATGGGCAGAACTGTCAAGCCCTAAATTACATTAGCTAACTGCTGCAGTACGGCAATCATTACGCACTCCTTTTGATGGATAATGTATGCCACAATGCGCACTTTAATTTTGGCTCACCTGTTCCAGTGCAAGTTTAGTTGAGGGCAGCAGACAGGAACATCAGATAAACATTAATGTGACGGGAAAAAAATCAGGTGTATGCTATTTTATTGAAATCATCAAACCATAACAGGATCACATGCTATAAATGATGATTCCTTATTTGCATATTTCACAGACAGTCAGGTTAGTATTACCGGAGTTCGTTGACAGCACGGCGCGATCCGGCTGACAGATTTTTGTGCCATTTCCTTACAAACTGAACACATTGAGCTTAATTAACAAGCGAGCGTCTTCTGTGGTGGTTTGACAATTCCAATTTCAACACCTCTTTTTCAATGATTTCTTTTAATAAATTGTCACATGGGAAGGGATTTTTTATATTTATCAGACAATGTAGCTGATGTGGTAAATGTCGGGGGAAGTACAATTGAAATATTGATCGCCTTGTA
>JAMKCH010085007.1:0-49655 GCA_023653785.1 Ophioderma brevispina | reverse complement strand
TTAATTTTTAAAATTTAAAGATTTGAATGGTCATAATTTGTGTATATTCTTAATGGTTAATCAGAAACTGATTTTAAGGAAAATATGACAGTGAGTCAATTCAGGTTCAAAATCATAAAATGTATTTTGTTCCAAATATATTTGTTAGTGACTTTCAATGTATTTTGTTTTATCTGTATATTATAATTTTAGTTTTATATTATTGTATATAATGTAAACTGCTATTTTCTGTTGTGAGGGCCTGATTGGAAAGCAGTGCTTGAACACTGAGGTTTTACCCTCATATAAAGAAAGATTAAATAAATTAATAATAAAAACATTGCCCGGCAGTATGCGTGAGCACTTGCAGGGGCTTGTGCTTTAAAAAATTCGCGCTCAATCAGGCCGTGATTAAGGCTATTGAATGCTGCAATCTGTATAGGAATATTCATCGCAACCTCTAACATTTCAGTAGACCAGGTGTACCTTGTGTTTGTAAATCATTGTTTGTCACCTCACTTTACACGATGATAATACTTACGAAGCTCGCAATTAATTCCATAATAGAGATGGGAGTCTTCTGGTTTTCTGGACATTGACACCTAGTGGTAACTTCATCCCATAATGCAAAGTGCTCACACAAGTTCCCCATTCAAACATGGATTCTTATCACATGGATCTGGTATGACTAAAAGGTAAGAGACATGTAGGATCAGCTCGACACGTATTGTGGGTTAATATGACATAAACATAAAATACGTTTTGGAGGAAATGAATCAAGACACGTACCATTTTTGTTTTGGTATATTAACAAATATGGAAATAATTTGTTTGCGACTTACTGACAATGTTGCGTTTGGTACTCCCAGATAATCGGCCCTCTGATTGGTCATATTGATAGACGACAGGGAAGATCATTAAGCCCAATATCATGCGATTTTATTTTAAAAATGAGAGTGCAAAATCGCGCACCCTATTTTCCATCGACACGTACATTTTTTTGCACTGTTGTATTGGAAATTGTGGTATAAATAACCCTGAAGTGGCTAAGGCGGAACACCTTGTATTTGTAAAGCAGTGACGAGTTTTATGCTTTGTTTACTGATAAAAGTCAGGATCCGACCTTTTTAGGTCTAGAAACAGGCGTTAAATGGCATCTTCACGACACCGCTTTAAAACCATTTTGTATCTGTTTTTCACAAAGAACTGTAACTAAGTTGTTGATATGACCTCCTAACACTAGAAATTTCGAGACAAAAAGGGGCATTTGAATTGAAACAAAAAATGACTGATAGTGGACTTTAAGTGTTTATCATGACGTTACAAGGCTGAAAACAGAGCTTCACCCCTTCCGTTTGATTGATAGCCACTCAAATTTATAAGATGGCTTCCTTCAAACGTGTTCCGGTCCATTTTTTCGTTCTCCATTGCGCTAAAATGGATCACTTCTTTTGTGGGTGAAGATATGATGTTGGCAATGCTATTTCCAAATGTTCCGCTGGGAGGAAGGACCTGTCTATTAGATGACGAATCAAAAATCTAATGAAGCCTGACGCAACGTTTCCATGAAGTTACAAAAAGAAATATGCAGTATTTTTGATTACTTTCTGTATTTATATTCCTACCGGATGGCATCTGCCTAAACATACCGTAACGGGATCCCAACTAGCCTTGTCTACACCATATTTAATTACGAGTCCCTATTTTTTCAGCTGTATGGAAATTACGTACTACGAGAATCCAAAGCCTAATTCTGTCCCGAACCACAGTACGTATGTTTGAAAATTATAAGTTAAGCGTACCACAAATACCAACAAAATTCTGAGTACGAGTGGATTTCGTTGTGCATTCTAATGAACAATAGTACTTTCCAAAATCTTCCGCTCATTACGCTTCAATTGTATAATGTACGTGTCTGTTCTATAATTGAAGGTATTGGCCATTGTAATTTATCCACAAAAACATTAAGAAATAAGATGGATCGATTATACACTTAAAAAAAGATGATCAGTTTATGGAACTACTTACCCTCATTTTGTTGAGTTAAAATTTTAGTAAAGTGAGTAAATATACGGAAGCTTGGAAATATAGGACTACCAACAAGCGGTAAAGTTTATCGATTTGAATAAGATTTTACTCAGAAGATGAAGGCAGGTGAATGTTGTTACTTAAGGCTGAATTAATATTACGTAAATATGAAATGTATACAGTTCATTAGTTGACCCAAATGGTTGGTTTAAACGTTAAGATTGTCGGGCAAATGTTAGGCACGAATAACTATGTTTATGTGTAAAATATGAAAGCTCTATGAGCACTAATCATACATTTGAATGAAATAAGGGGATTAATAACCACGGGTTATAACAAAAACAGCCTTTCTCTTGCAGACAAAGCAGTAACACTACTGCAAAGGAATGCAGAAGACCAGACATTGAGTTAAAACCACTGATTTGCTCAAAAATATGAAGAGCAAAGCAACATTAAAGAACATGAACATAAATTTTACTTGAAAATTTACTAGACCTGTGCAGGGCTAACGTTTGAATTGAGCAAAACTGAGAGTATTTCGAATATATGCTAATAGATAATTTATAGCAATCATCTTTTTTTTCGTTAACGGTATGGAAAGTTTTACCAAAAGCATACCGAGCATGGCATTTATAATGTTTATAGCTTTTATGGAGAACTCTGATAACTGAAACAACGAGCGGGGATGCGTGAGGTTTACTGAAAAAGTAGAGTACGAGGATACCTATTCTTACCCATGTCTATTTCAAATATTGTCACCATGGAGAGTGATTTGAAAGATAGGCGTAAGAAAAGGCGTTCACGTTAGACGTTTTATGGGTTTCACAACCCGTTTATATCTCCATTCACCATTGGCATTTTTTTTTTTTGTTGTGGGCTTTACAAAGAGTTCGATATTTGTTCAACATCCCAAGAAGGATTTATAAACTTGTTGCATTTTCAATAAGCGACGGGACACCACAACGTGGTCAGAGCCAATCATCAATGACAAAACTTATGTTCATAACGTTTTTCAGTTTCCCTGATTAACGAATTGCCTAGACTTCTAACTGGTTTTTAAGCGTAGGTTTAGCTTCAAGGGGAGATTCAAGTTTAATTAAGGTAGAGATTAACATCAACGATATATTAATAGAATAAAAAAACCGGTTAGGGTATGTTTATGTTATGGATTTAAACGTTATGGGTTAGCATTTAGGGTTAGGATTGTGTTAAGGGTAGAGATAAGGTACGTGAAACAGAAAAAATGTCAGGCAAAAGTATGCCTGGAAACGAGAACACCCTGTGCCCACGTACTCATAAAAGGCACATTTTAAAAGTAATATAATGATGAACGACCTCAGCCAAATTAGTGATATTCGTACGTTCATAAGTTGTTTGTATTGTTGTTCTAGTACACTTCTTTAATTTTCTACTCAAAAGGACTTATAGGTCAAATACAGACTTCTTTGGCCATAGTTGGCTAACCCTTAGTTACTATACTTGTGTCACAACATAGACCCCCCAAATCAATAGGACATCGGCCACTGTGTCTGACCAGACAGTTCAAAAATGTCCCTCATTGACAGGTGATGGCGTACATGACGAAGGACCTGGCGAAAGAAGAAGAATGTGATAATGCCATGCAAACTAATACAAACTACTTGAGTAGGTGGAATGCCGTACATTTCCAATAGCTCTTTGGGGTCTCATTTACAAGACGCGGTCGTAATATAAGTCAGGGCTAGCCTCAGAGATTAGTTGATGGCCGTTACGAAGTTTTACGGATGTGCGCGAACAAGATGCATTTAATTTACCAAAGTATTATATGGAACGCATTTGGCCTGCTTTAAGAATATCACAAGGACATTAACATATGTGGGCATTCTTGTAGAAATGAGCTTTTGTCCACAGAAAACACAGAAAACAAATTATCTACTCAAGTCACTTAATTGTTTACTGCAATGTGACACTGTAATTTAGTGAGGGGTATTTCTTTGCCAATCCAATGTCAAAATTACCTACTCGCCACAAGCCGTTCAGGGTTGTAGATTTCTTCTGAGGTTACGATGACCTTTTTTCAGCAAGTTGCTTTATCGCGTGTCCCTAAAAGAATTTGACTGAAACTAGTGTATACATGTCAAAAGATGTATTTGAAGTCTAAATTATTATAATTGCATGCGTTTGTTTCATTTGGGTAATTACCAAGAACAATGGTTGAAACTGACTCGACATGGCCTCACAACACAAGCTGTGTATTAAGTGAAATCTTCAGTCATTTGTATTGAAACAGATCAGATCAGACAATCGCAAGCGCATTAGAATCATAAGATTAGACTTCACACTTTTTTTAAAGTTTTGAATCTATATTTTCTGTCGACTTTAGGACACAAAGTGTATATCGTTCACGTATGCCTTGGCTTGGGTCAAAACTTTTGTTAAGCTTAATCTATAGTGCTAATAAAGTTTGAAATTATATTATTCGGTAATGTGTGAACTTGTTTTTTTTTTCTGAACGAACATCCTTAGTAACAAAGGTGACAAGGCATATAGAACGATATAGCAGTTTGTGTGCATGCTACCAAACTTTTACCAAAAATCTAAGAGGGCATTAGTTGTGCGGACTCGCAAAAAAGTAACTGTCCAATTTACAACATTTCGTATGTGTATCAAATTATATGTGATGGTGCAAACGAGGTCTAGATAAAGTCTAGACAGTTTTCATCTGCTTTCGGTTATTGTTAAAAAATATACAAAATGACACGCCGTTAATCAAGTGCTAATGCTTGGATGTTATTCCAAATATTGCTTGTTATGCTTGCAAAGTGAACATAACAGTATAAAGCGAACAATTCGATAGCAGGCGTGCCTTTTTCCAGGTTTCACATAGAAATACTTTTGACAAAAAAGTACATTCACTCTTGCTCTGTGTTAAAAGATTTTTCTCTTTCATCTAGAGAATTAATGAATTCAGTCATCATAAATACAAGAGAGACACTAAAAGAAAAATAGTAGACACAGTATGCGAAAGTTGAGAAATGTGATTTCACTGATGAGTAGTTTCACAGAAATACATCAGAGCATCTCAGAACATTCTTGCTATATTTTAACTAATATAACAATCTTCCATTATATAATAAAATGATATGATTTAATGAATTTAAAATTAGTAACTTTACTTTTCTTTTGAATGTTATATTTCAAATTATATACAGTACTCTATTAGGTTCACGTTGTACGTTTACCTATTTCTTTAGATTCACATAATCAGAAAAAGACGCAGAATATGGCAGAGAGATCCTATTTTGTGAAATCTTTTAGTATAATCTTCAAAAGATTTAGTGTTTAGATATTATTTACAGTATTGCTACCAGAAGAGTTCAGAGTAAAGAGAAAGAAAAGAAAGAGAACATCGACTCGTTGGTTCGAAAATCTATACAAAATTAGTTTACTATTCAACAAAGGTATCACATAAATAATTTGCATATGAGTTTTTTGAGAAAAAAAGGCCATAAGATGTATATGTCCCTAACGTCCCTTATTGCACTTCAAAAGCAAGGAGCGGACCCCCTGCCCTTTTTAGGGGAAAGCCCTACATCAACAGGAAAAATAAAACGACCTCCGTTTTGCGGTGACATCAGTTGGTAGTCATTTTTCCGAAAAGCGGCGGTATGGATATAGGGCGAAATATTTTTTGTTATGTTGAATAACGCTATATCTTTCTGTCTTCTTGCGTATGAGACAATAGCTTTAAATATGTTGTAGACGGCGGAGTCAGCTCACGTTGATTTGGGTTGAGAGTCGATGTCCACCGGTGGGCGAAAGTCGAAAGGTAGGGCACTTCATTGAGAATGTGATCAGCAGTCTGTGATGGAGAACTACATGGCAGGCTGGAGATGGCAGCAGCCCCCATGGGTTGCATATTGCTGTTAAGCGACCGACTCCTGTGCAAATCCGTTTAGGTGACCCATTCCTTGCGTGGAAGATTGCGACCAGGTCGAAGGTCTGTCATAGGTTGTAATAGCTGAGTTGGTCTTATGGTCTTGAAAATTAGTCATGCAGTGTTTCATGTCTGTAGGATGTTGAATGGGGTGCTGGAGAGTTTAGCAGCGTTTCAACAGAAAGGTCGACGAGGCACAGTCTCTGTTGCCGAGCTGGTGTTTGTGAATTCTTTGACAGTGTTATGCAGCGGTGCTTGTTGGCCAGCAGAGACCTTATTCACTGTTTGTGATGTGTTGTCTCTCCGAAGACATTGCAGGTGCAGTGCCTGAGAGCACCGTTTTTAGAAATTCAGATTGAGTAGGACGGACCGCAACGGAGTAATGGTTCTCATGGTCTCGTTAGTACTGAGTCCAGCGTCTTTGTGTGAGGAGCTGTGCACCATGCTGAGGCGGCTCGGCACCCCATGAGGACCCAGCAAGTCGCCACAGGAGGTTATTTCTCGAAGATACATTAGCGTATACGGACTCGAGGTGCGGCCGGTAAGTAAGATGCCGGTCAAGCTTCACTCCCAGATAGGTTGGTGTAGGATTGTATGGCAGAGGCGATCCATTGAGGTTGATTTGAAGCTGGCGATGAGCCTCTTGGTGTTGAGATGGAAGGCAGTAGCGGTGTTCTTGGCTTCGCTCAGCTTCAGTCTCCAGGTCTTGAGATATGCTGCAAGTAGGGCCATATCTGCAGTAAGTGTACTTTCTTCTCCTGTCCAGCTGCTGTCCGAGTGGAGAAGGGCAAGATCGTCGGCGTTGCCATTTTGTCTAGACGTTGCTTGAGGTAAGTCGCTGATATACAAGTTGAACAGCATGGGAGCCAGCCAGCCAGTACAGATCCTTGTGTACTCTGTTCCTCAGACGACGCAGACGACTACTCTGCCCATCACTGGTCTTGAGAATAAAGCTAAGGTTTGCAAGCAGTATATGACAAGACGGCTTTCAAGATTCACACGTAATTCACGTACATGGATTTTAAACTTACATGTTACAAAAGATACACAAGCTGGCTGTAACTTATCATCAATATGCCACATTCTTTCATGTATCCTAGCCCTGACTGTAATTATTACATTTTGCCACAACACTTATTAGAAACCCGACTCTCCCTGCCACGATAGATACAATACCCGCACTGGTACTTGAATTCATTCACCTATATACATTGAACATTTCTTGTGCACCGTGAAACCCATGCCAAAATGTGTTAGAATGGAGATACTTTCGCTAAGACAACAAAATTATAAGCCCCGTGAAAGTTTGTCAAAACAAAATTTAAAATGGTGCTACGAATCCTGGTTAGATATCGATTTACCTGGCTCAATGGTCATTTCAATATCGGCCAAAACTTGAGTGGATAAAAATATACCAAGAAAAAAAATCGTCGGGTTAGTGAAAAGAGGTTATACTTACGATAGCTGCCATATGTTATATTATATAAGGATTCATACTTAAATGCAATTACATGGAATAGGGTACAAATGGGACTTGGAAGTAACTACCAACAAATAAGAAATGAACTTTTTGCATACATTTGCTTTTCCCTTTTCTGCCCCGTTTCACTGTGTGCAATTTAGGTATGAGATTTTTTATTTTAGAGACAATACTTCGAGAATACCGAAACATTTCTTCCATTTTGCAAGAGGCACTAGTATAATAATTTTCACTCAAGATTCTGGAGTATCAAAACAAACTGTTCTAAAGAGTGTTATTAATGTGACTTTCCTTTTTTTTTAATTTTAAAACAGTTAAAACTTGAGTTTACCCCGAAAACTGTTGCAATTTTCTCTGACAAGAAAGAATTAAATTGATATTAACTCCAAAATTCAATGGTTGAAAGAGTTAAATAGGAGTAATTTTTCTCACTCCATTATTTTGTACTTTTATAAGACGGGAAACTTCACTCGTTATAACCAATTTAGTCACTCGATTATTAGAGTTATAAAAAGAGTAATATTTTACTCATCTACGATCTGAAAGTATATTCGATAATCATGATAATACAGCAGCTTTGGATACTCCTGTAAGACTAAGTCTGTCAATAAGGGAATCATAAATCGGGAAATACCAAACTAATCGGGTGCTTTCAACAACTGATGAAAATAAAATTGATTAAAAAAAGGCAGACGACACACAACCTGCTTACAAAAAACCTCATGATACGTGGTCAGTACTGTGCATTACAAAGTAGAAGTTCACTGCGCAAGTGTACACGTCATTTTTATGACAGGGGATGTAAATGTGAAAAACTCCAGATCGACCACAATCTTATTTGGGAATACTTTAGCCAATTAAATTTACAATAGAAGAGGATTAAATGGTAAAAACTATACGGAATTATTTGATATATTCCACTTGTCCCGTTCGATTCACTCCCTGATTCAAGTCACTAAACTGTCTCCCAAAATATCCTACCTTTCCAAATCATATATGCGTGACTTCATCATTATCATTTATCGGTTCCAAATGTTAGACCCTGGATTTTGTCAGGTATTGCCAAATTATTATTTTGTTTCAATACTTTATTGAAGATAGTGTTAGTTACTGCTTTTTACCATATAGTCTTGTAATAATAATAATAATAATAATAATAAAAATATTTTATTTTTAAACATTTGTATCTTTTCTTTTCTTTTCTTCCTACAGAGAGTTTGTGCACCATCCTCTTCATACATAAATGGAATTCTAAATCACGCAAGATGCATGCTTCGTATTGATTGCAAAAAAAGCGGCTCAAATGAAACATTTAAATAATTTTTAATTAAATAACTATATATTGCAGAGTTTTATTCGTATATCCTCAGAAAAAATGTTCCTTATTATTATACACCTGACGAAACATGTGTGCAAGAAGTGCTTAAAATCATCACTGATTTTGTTTATTCTAGTTGAATGCATTATTACGTTTTTCTAAGTATCCGCTTTTGTTCATAATTGTCCATTGTGGAAAAATAAACCGAGCTATAATCAATTGTGATCCTAAATTGACGTAAACAAATCCTCGTTGAATAAACGCCCGCAGTTGTAAGAAACTGTGTTAAGTATCACGATTATCACAATTCGAGCTAAAAGTGTACTTTTTGTATACATAGATATGTATGGCTCGACATTACGTATGGAACTTTTGAGCAATCTTGCACACACCGATCGTCGATCGCATTTCGTTTACCTGTGACTTGTTCTGTTTTCTCTGACGATGTGAAACAAATTGCCGATTCTGCCGATTCGGGCAAATTATCACACATCTCCTCCCAAAAGGTGACTAAATGCAGGACTGCGGAATCCTCCTCCTCGTCGACACTACTGAAACAACTGGCGCCGACCTCTAGGCATAGCGATCGGCATGGAAGGTCGTACTCAAAAAGTGATATGACGGGGATTTCCTGGCTGAAGATATCCGGGCATTCGGGGTTGAGAAGGGAACAGAGCACGCGGTGAGCATCAGAATGGCACGAGTCTGTGATGAGTGGTTCAAAGCTGGTGTAGGCTCGGATCAGTTCTTCTCCCGTGTCGCCGAAACCAAACGGATTAGGAATTATCGTCAAGTTTTGTTGAATTATGTCGAGACAGCCTGGTGTTTGTACCTCCTCGCAAGCTTTGAGAAAATGACGGGGAAAAGCCAAGCAACATCATAATATGAATACATCACTGACTTCTTTAGGAAAGTCGTCTAGTTTGTTTCTTAAAACTTATAGAAGGTCAATGATTTTGTGTACACACGTTGGGCTTAAAGGTGCAATAAGAGATTTTTTACATAACGTGTGTCCCTAAAAAAGTGAAAATTCTTAAATTTTCCATGAATGTAAAGCTTTCTATCAAAAGTATCCCCAAGTGAAATGATTAGGCTGAGAATCATTTCTTTGCAACAAAAAAATGTTAAATTTCTAATTTACTATAGGTGCAAATACTAAATTCGGCCTATGTTTTATATTGAAATTAAGCAAATCAACATCGCCTTTTGTTTTAATTTTCAAGGCATTTCTGCAGCCAAATACAAGGTGATAAATCTATTGGGGTCTTATCTATATGAAATCTATACATATTACACAATATGTGGATGTCCCAACATCTCATTGCACCTTTAAGAGTTTTTTTTTTTAACCCTAAAGCAACAAGCATATTTCCATTCAAATATTTCCTTCAATAATTTACACCTTGTGTGTCGGGCCCCATTATAACAATTTATGGCACATTGAGTAAAAATTGTTGCCACGGTCGCCATCAACGAACTAAATTACAGGGTTAATTAAAGGGGATAAAAAACTAAATTTAGAAAATTATTATTGGGAAACATAGATGGATCGAAAGTTTAGGAATAATGATTACGCTACAGATTTGGGTTAAGGCTTTGGGCTTTGTGTTAGTACAAACCAATGGACTACATAAAGTGCATGCACTTTTAAAAAAATAACCATGATTTTACGAAGGATTAGATGGGAAAGACTGGAAACTTATCAATTTCATACTATAATTTTGGGGATTTATTCTGTGGATTTACGTCTATTTCCCGTACAATATTTGGTCATACGTACGAGGATTATTTTGGGGCGTGCCGGGACTTTCTAAAAAAGTGACGTTTTGTCAAAAGAAGTGGACTGTTGGTAAAAGGGGACGCTACCGCCCATAAACATGGTCCTTTTTTTTTTAAAAATTTTGAATTGGGCATTTTAAGTCACCAAAAAGTGGACTTTCTGTCATTGTTTTTTCTAAATTTTTCTAACAAAAATAATTCAGCAAAAACTTGCCCCTTTTGTGGGGTGGGGGGGGGGGGGGGGGGGTGCGAACCGCGGTACGGGTCTGTGTCCCTTCAATTTCACTGGCATTTCCACCAGTAAAGTTGAATCGATGCATTTGCCCGGATAAGATTTTTCGGCTAACTGCCCGTGAAATGAACGACAAATCACAACTCACTCTGCGGAAAATAGGGAAAAACAATTAAAAGGAAGGACATAAATACCATAAATTTTACAGACGTATTTTTTTCCTTCCGCTAATTTTGCACATAATTGTTTCCATAAAATTACTTTTTCCCATTAGTTTTTTGCATATATTCTTTCCCGTAAAATTTGACCTGTTTCTAGTAATGTGTGCGAAAAATTACACTCAGGTTTATTTAATAATATTTTGACTACTTTTGAAACTTACTTAACTGGGCTTCACTACTACTCGTCAATGTCATCTAACTCAGAGAATGAATCCACACCTGCAATTGAATTAATGGCAATAATAGACCGTATTCAATACCCAGCCATGTGGACATTCCAGTACTACAAGACATTCACCTGTCAATGATCCCTGTGCAATCGCCAAACATGGATCGATTGACAGCTGAATGTATTGTAGTCTAATGTAGCATCTTGTCCACAACATGTCTGGTGGCTGACTCATATGGAAATACGGTCTATTAGCGATACAAGTTAAAAATCACGATAATAAAGGGGGAAATGGGAAAGTAAGAAAGGAAACAGTAAATCAACGACTCCGTGACCGAGGTCCATTTGCAAACGATGGGGAAATATAAAGGTTGCAAGTGTCACATACTTTCACTAATAATTAGTGGTATATTAAGTAATGACTTAGGAATGCCACATTTTTTTTTTTATTTATAATCAAATGGAGTACGGCGATACAGCCCAATCCGATCATAATCAACAAAGTTCTCAACTATTTCAACTAACTCATTCTGGAATGAAACTTACTATCATCGGCCCGTTCGAAATTCACACATTTTGCCACGGTAATTGGTCGGACAAAAGCATGAAAATATCGAGATAGAGGCGTCGGCATAACCGTAGCATGTAGCACCGTTTTGACAGGGGATACTCCTACAGGGATCCGGATATCCTGTAATGCAAGTTCAAAGAAACAACATGGTTATCAGATCATAATTATGCTCATATATTGGTAAGGTCGAATTTATATCGCATAATTCGTTACGTTGACTGGCGTTCATTCCGGTTGACCCGCTAGTAGCCGGTTCCTATTATAGAAAGAAGCGACCGGACACGTACACACTTCTTCATACTTTTACAAATGAAGCGCGCCGCTCATTACTCTCACTACTAAATGGTGACGTCAAATTAGTGATACAGCTTGGGGAATTTTTGAAATCCTTGATGTGGTCATGCCGTTCGGGACTTTTTTAGACCTCGGGTGGTAAAAATTATATTCGCAATGATATGGGAAAATCCGGTATGGTCCCTCGGCTATCGGAAGCTGAAAACAGATTTAAATAAGACTTTTCCGTTGTTCAGTGTTTGTGTTATTTTTATGTCAGTACCGTTGCGACTGAGTCAATCCCGGAAATTGAGGTTGTAAAAGGTACTCCTAAATAATGGTAGATTATGCGCGATATAATGTGACAAGTGAGATCTACTATGTAATGTGTGTCGGTATGCTTAGATCATTCCTGAACCCAAGTGTCATCATTGCAAGGTGACATTCACTTTAAATAAGGTGACAATTGAAATATGCATGGCTATTTTCCGTCAGTGGAACCAAGTTTGAACTTGGAATTGCAATGGCCGATTGATTGCTGTCATAATTATATCTGCGCGGAAACTTTTGGTTTGTTTGTGGGCGCGATCAAGCATGGTTTCCCATGACACGTAGAATGTACACACATTCGAGTGTGTGTATATTTAGGTCAGTCACCCGAATGTACTACACATGCGCGAATTCAGCGTCGGTGACTTGTCACTAAAATTTGTTATACAGCGTCAATGGAGAGCTTTTTTTGGTGTTGCCGAGCCATGAGAACCTGTGCTTTGAGTTTTGAACGCATCCCTTGCCTTGCTATTTATGTGTTACTATACATTAAAAGCTTTTATGATAGTTTCCTTAAATCACTGTAAATATCTAACGCTACTTCTAAGGTCATTCTGGCGATGCCAGTGTCACTCAAACGCTCATTGTAGTCACCATCAATCAAAAACTATCGATTATTTATCAACATCGTTTTTCGGTCTTCTTTTCCGCCGGTGTCATCATTTTATCACTACCTATGTCATAATTACCATTACTGTTATTATGTGAGACTTCGCCATAAATATTTTCACATTTCCATCATTACTATATAGCTCGTGACTCAAATGTTGAAATACTCATATTCATTAAAAGGGGTGGCCCGATGTAAGTATTTAAATCTTGAGAGTATTTTGATCTTGGGGGAGAAATTTGTTCACCAAAAACCCCTTTGTAAAGTTTCACGCGAATATTTTAATCCGTTTTGTTGTGAGAGCTTGAAACGTGATTGTGTAAGCCCCAAAGAGTACTGTGTGAAATTAGCATTAGGGTGCTTGCCTGCGGCGCGCAAATTTAGCAAAAATCCCGAATCCCGTTAGGGTCACTTGCTAGGATTTATTCGGGGTCTCAATTCTGATTTTGATCTGTATACCAGCTATTGATTAATACATAATACCGCCTCCTTCATGGTTCGGAGGGGACGTTAAGCTGTCGGTCCCGTGTACATGTACACTGCAGCCACTGTCGAATAAGAGTAGGGTGAAAACCCCTGACTGTTCCCAATCTGCCTCCAATCTCAAAGCGTTCGTATCATGGCTACAGATCAGCTTTCTCAGTTGAATAAAACCTGACACCACCACAAGCCATTAACAATGAATTGTGGATATGCTAAGAATAAGACGGCTGCATACCAGTTGTAAAATACGAGACAAACATAGTATCCACCTGCAGGTAAATTAGTAAGTTGCATATTACTTAGCACCAAATAGCACTAAATAGCACCAACTACCGTATTACACTCATTACGGTCGTTTAATATGTCTTTTACAATTCGATCACACTTACTATGTTCACAGTTATCTCCACGGTATTGGATGGTGCATTCACACGTGTAGTCCATGGCATCACCTCGACATATGCCACCATGTTGACACGGCATTGATTCACATTTGGAAGGCATCGCTGAAGAAATAAGTTAGTGAAAGTACAAACAATTTAATAACGTGTACGAAGGAATTTCCGTGTACTATGCCTTTGCTAATTTGAAAGTTTGTCAATAAACACAAACACCAGGAATATTGACATTACACTCCGCTCATCTTTATTTTGAAGTTCAACTACTACCCCATTCTCACTGTGAACACTTTACAATCTTATTAATTTGGATTGTGGAAGAGCCCTTTCCTAACAATGACCACACTTTGACCGTCATTTGAATGTTCAAATTTTATATAGTTTCAGACGGGTTGATACATTTACTGACCCTACTTATCTGACACCACTTACTTGACCCCACTTGATACGAGTTATTTTAGAACTATTTTGGAACTATTTTGTATGACATGTTAAATTAATAAATTTGCACTATAATGCAGGCCTAAACTTGATGGACTATGTATTTGTAATGTTCTTTCCGCCGTAAATAACCGCCTTGTATACTTACATTGATAATAAGCCTTGTACAAAAACGCATACTTACTGTACGGGTGCACACCACCAAATTAAAGCGTTATTGAAATACTCGTAAAAATACCATAAAGTTGAGTCATGTCGTAGCTTTTTCAGCGTTAATTTTTTACGACCTTTCTTTATAAATCTAGTAGGCCTATCAATTAATTTAAGATCCATTTTTTAATTGTAAACACACACACACACACGTAGTACACACACACACACACACACACACGGCACTGCATTTACAATACGACTGCTATAAAAGACCATAACACTTGACACGAGGTTGAGCAAAGTTGTTTTAAATTCATTTGTTGACAGCGATCAAGGTTATGTTTCTTACAGAAACATTTTTAATATCGATAGATTTGTTTAGATGTTTATAATTCCAAGCAAGTGGGGTCATATAAGTGGGGTCAGTAAATGTACCAACCCGTTTCAGACAGGTGGCTTCGAGGCAAACAATTGGAAATTAATAATTATAACAATAATATATAACTCTAGAGTTGTGGCCATGTTGAAGGAATAAAGCAATGCGCTATCTTCAACCACTGGCGAGTGCCAAATTGTGTAAAACGTTTTTCTATGGAGTGTGAACTGCGCACTATGATGAGATTGCGATTTATTGGCACTCGACGACCCTCCTAAATATGGTCTATAAAAATGCAAACAGCAACTGCATGTGCAGTTCGTAAATTACTTTTCACCTGTACAAATGGCCGCTTATCCGACTCAAATGTGTGTACACCTGTTTAGCGGCATTTTGGTGGTCAAACAAGGTATTCAAGATAACATATGGAATGTGGTCTAGGTGCAGGTTGGTGTATTTTTTTACAAACGTCTGTCCTGCAAAGAACGATACTAATCCCATACCGAAGTGTGACCACCATGGAATGTTGTCCAGCTGTATAGCAGGAGAGTGTTTACGACTTAAACCAAAAAAAAAAAAAAAACACAAAACAAAATAAAATACACTTTGTCCAGCATTTCAAAGCATTCGCTTTTCTCAACTATAACATGTCTAGGTCATATTTCACTTTATAACTGCAATGCAAGGCAAAGATTTTAGGACATTTGTCAAAATTAAAATGACATTCCTTGCCTTCAGACCAATGCCCCGATTATAGTCTGATTTTTTATTCCTGTCAGTAAACGCATATTGTCGATGGTACGAATTAATTTGGAGGGGATGTGTTGAGATCAAAAACTAAAAAGCCGTATTAACAGCTGAAATGCTCAACTTTGTTCAACAGAATAAGGTGCTTTAACCCATTTTACATGAACTTTTTTGTATCGAATATGTAAAGGCTTCATACCAGATTCAATTGAATAGATTGTCGTTATAACTCTGAGACACGCTATCGATTCCTTTGTTTGGTGTCAATCAAAGAACGGATAAAATGTCATGAACGTCAAGGCTGGGTTAAGAGAAAATATTGTAGTTTGTTATGAGTGACCAAAACTCTAAAATACTTAAATGATTGGACCAAGCTGTCAATATTATTTCTGGAACAAGACGAATAAATGTAAACGTATCAGATTTTCTAATATTCCTATAAGTGACGTAAAATAACTTTGGTGAGTAATAATTATAATCATAATTATTTTCTTATGTTGAATGCTTCAGAGTTTGTTCAAGTTTGGTGTTTGGAATTTATTCAGTCCATTTGCCTTGTAATATTTTCTTTGTGAGAAAAGTGACATTTTTTAATTATGGCCTTAATCTTACCGTTATCGTGACATCGAATTTATATTGTATTGATTGGGTAAAGCGAACAACCTCTCAGAACGAATGGAATCGTCGACACGCCCAAAAAACTTTTAATGAACTGACAGGAATAAGAAATCCTACTATAGTAGCTGGTGTGTTTTAATGTGCTTTGCAATTGTTGAAATGCGTAGTAAAGGTATTGTATCCGCTACTACTGGAGTAAAATAACATACGCGTTGAATTATACATTTATGCTAATTGCTAAAATGTAAGAATATTCAATAGGCGGCCATGTTGGTGGACAAGATAGACATATTCCAGGACTACAATACATTCACCTGTCAATGATCCCTGTGCAATCGCTAAACATGGATCGATTGACAGCTTAATGTATTGTAGTCCTGGAATGTATGCATCTTGTCCACCAACATGTCTAGTGGCTGACGTCATATTGAATACGGTCTATATGTTCCATGGCGTGTACTCCTGCGTCAAACCTTTTTATGCCATGCACATGTAAAAATACGTCATTACGCTTAATTTGATATATATTTCAACTCCCAGTCTCAAATTATTACAAAGTTATTATAGCCTAAATAGGCTTAATTTGGTGTAGATACGATTTTATTGCACTCAAATCCCTTTTTGAAGAATTTCAAATCTGTTCAAATGTGAATAACTTATTTTTTACCTAATACTTTCACCGTTTTCACTCATCCAGAAAGTGGCTAAAACTCGATTTTTGTGCTCCGTAGTAAACTGGAGTTATCTTTCGATTGAAACAATTATTAATGAGATGAAACCAAAACTTATGGAAAGCCTGGTATTTCTTCTTTAATTTGATGTACAAAATGACTTACTTATATTGAGATATAATATTGAAAAAAAATCGGTTTTCGAGGGTACCATTTTTTGAGACAGGCTGTAGTTACAACAACTTGATTATCTCATTACTGCTTAATTGGTCGCTTTAGGGAGAATATAAATTTTAAGACATATGTTTTCATTCTGTGTAATGTGTACTGATTATTTTGATTTTAAATCGCACTACTGAACGAAACACAAACATGCCTACGACTTTGTTGCCTCACACATGACGATATATTTATTCCTATTAATAGTATATTATTTGGACAGCATCATATTAAAGACACTATCGTTAGACATGGACCTAATAGAGAATAGGACCCACAACACACGAGTTTCAACCCGATCACGTTTTGCCGCCTTTTGTTTATTAAATCCCATTTACCGGCTTCAGATAATGCGATAATCACCATCTCAGCAGGAGGGCTGTCTGGCCTTCCCTTGAATTTGCTTTATTGAACATACCCAATTCCGTATAAATTTTGTAACTACAGTATAGCTAGATTTAGGACAAATTTCATACTTCACTGGCGGGCGTTTTTTCCGGTTCTGGCCCGGTTTCGCGCGGTTCAATTAATTTCATTTGAGTTTGCTTAATTACTTAATCGGATTAAAGATTCATAAATTGAGCGGATTAAATGAACCGGCTGGAACCGGGCAGAACCGGAAAACGCCCACCGGTTGAGTATTGATTTGGTACCTTATAACTTTACTCTTTCCATTGTAATCAAAATTGTAGAAACTAACGAATGACGTCACTATGACGTCAGAAGATAATAAAGTTTAAAAATACTGCATATAGAAGAAACATTGATATTTTGTGCAAATTTACTGGCTCAAATATAATATTGTCTACACTTAAACCTTTTCCATCATGTAGAGATATTTGACTCCATTAATGACATGTTAGTATGTTGTACTGCATGTTTGGGGATCATGGAATAAGGAGGAGGCCCTGCTATCTATTGCAAACTACAATTCAGATGTCCTTTGATGTCCTTGTTCGTACTGGGCGTGTTGTGTGAATTTCCCTCCTGAAAGGCGGGGGGAGTGGCGTAAATTCCTTTTTTGACATTGGGGGGATGGGTTTGATGAAAATTGTATGGATGAAATGGGGGTTTGATGAAAATTTATGGATAAATTGGGTTTGCTGAAAAGATCCATTACGCGCTAAAATGTTTGCATTTCTGAAGCTAAAATCTTAAATATAATTGTAATTTTGAACAAAATTGCGCCACAAAGCGCGCGGAAAAAAAATTTTACCATTTTTAAACTATTATGGTAAAATAGAGGTTATTTTGGGTCAAAAACACGTGAATGGGTATCACCATGGGGGGATGATCGATTGACCATCCCCCCTCATCAAACTATTTGGGGGGGGGTGATATATCCCCCATCCCCCCGGATTTACGCCTGGGGGGTGATTGCCACACAACATCAACGCCCTATCCATCCACTTTGGGATCACCCTTTACCTTTCCCATACCCCGGTAGTGGTTTTTAATGGGGGGGGGGCATGAACGATCAATAAAATGTCAATGGGTGATTACCTTAACTCCTTTGACACCGGGTTTTTTGGTTGGGCGGAAAAGAATAGAAGAGAGCGTTAACAACCCCCCCCCCCCCCGTTCGGAGGACGAGTGTTAATTACTTATATGTATCATTTATTAGGTATAAATATGACTTATTACATTCATATTTCCAGATGAAACTGACATTGGAATCCGTTCGACATGGTATCGACGATCAAACAGCCACAGCGGTAAACAAATTTCAACATAACCGGAAGTTAAAATAGTACATTGTGGGTTTCATGTACATTACACGTGTTGGCGCGCTGGGTCGCCAGTTCAGAGGTTTTATACATTGTTACAAGTCCATTGAACTTTCATAACACCGTGTTTCAAGACTCATCAGTGATTGGAACTTTTCATATTTTTTTCACAAGATTTTTAACAATTACGGGTCACAAAATCACCCAAGGCCAAGCTTATTTTCCCTAAAGTCGTCGCTCTCCACAAAGGAATGACGGATTTGGAAGGGGTTTTTCGGTATTTCTGAACAAGAAAGTGGAAATTTAATGTACTGTGCATTTTCCAAAAAACCCTAAAGTCAGGGGTCAGCAACACTCCGGTCAATTACAAATTTTGTGGACAGCTTTTCCACTAGGTCACAAGCTTCGATCGAAACCGCGGCAAAGGATCTAGATCCAACGGTCACCGTGTATGCACAATGTATACACATCAGTGCCTAGCTTTTGTCGATATCGAATTAGGTAATTGGTCGTTTTCGCGTTGGTTGTCCGTCTTTCTATTATGTCCATGTTTAGACTATGGGGCATGTCCTTCTATGTTGTTGTTTTGTTTGTCTCCATCGGGGGCTGAGTGTAACCAAGTGTAAATTCATAATAAATTTATTAAAATCACATAACCGTCTGTTCCACAAATAAACGGCACATTTTCTTGAAAAAGATAAACGTCACTTCAATTTCATTTCCCCAATATCAGTGACCAATGCATACACATAGACTCAGCAAACAATGGAGTTAAAGATATTCAATCACCGGCCCGGTATGCGGTGTAGAAAAACACTTCAGATTCCTTTTCATCTGGAGTGCAGGACCGTTGTTATATTGTCGCGCAGCTGAATAGATTTCAGCTGTTACCGCTCTCCAATTCAGGACAAAATACTTATCCTCATTCACAAATAAATAAATATTGAGCTTCTATAGTGCGTGTTCAATTAGCTTTGGCCATATTTTTCATCATTTATTAGAAAAGGAAGAAACATGAACAACATCACGAGAGAATGTTGCCGGGCAAGCTTTGACCTAACAACTTTGTGCAGAACCAAAATCCGTAACTTATTGCTTAACTTAATTTCTATTCAATTTACCACCACGTTTTTACCGCTGTTCAGAAGAAAATTTAGTGTCAACGACCTATATTATAATGTACACTGGTTAGTTATTGTGAGAGAGGACGGGTATTGTCACTCAACCCGAATCGTGGAGGTGGTAACACCTGGCTATAACAATGGCCCCACATACCGGGCCCATTGTAATATCTTTAGCTCATGGTTTGCTGAAGTCTATACATATTCATTGGTCTCTGATATTGGGAAAAAGAAACTGAGTTGGAGCATTTAATTTATTTTTAAGAAAATGTGCCAGTTTTATCAGACAGTTATGTGATTGTAATAATTTATTATGAATTTACACTTGGTTTTCCCTTAGCCCCTCGATGGGGACAATAGAATTTGTTATACAGTTGGTTATTTGGTCCACGCCCATAGTCTAAGTGATTTACCCGTAGGAGTCAAAATATTTGAAAATTACAGGAATAGCTTAAAAGTGAAGGATAAGTCAGTAGACTTCTCATAAGTTATTTTTGCAACTGAAAAATTGAGAGAAAAGGAAGAAAACAACACTTTCCATAGATATGAATCTCCATTCAATACGTGTTGTAGTAAAAGTCCGTACGGAGAGTTATGACTAAAATATCTGATTTTGTGCTTATTGGGTTCCCATTGGTCTTATCACTTGCAGGATATGTTAGGATACCTATACTTGTTACATACGTGCTAAAATTAGATTTTTGATGATTTTTTTTTGCGATTTTCTGATTTAGCAAATCACTGATAGTGCCCGTGATAGTACCTTTACACTATGAGTTACAATACGCTCATCCACCAAGGACACAGTTCATTGGGCCGTATTTTGTACATACATTGACATGAACTGACCTTGTGTGATCTAGGTGTCATATAGCATACCAAAAAAGGGGGTGTATTTCCTAAATACATTGGTGAATGAAGGCTACTGAACTCTGCCAATGGAATTGAGTTTTTACTAGCTCATAGTGTTAACACTTAAGTGGACAAGGTCTTCCTATGTCCGTTGGTGGACAAGAGGGATCCAAGGAATCCCCTATGGAAACCACTCCCCGAAGGTATTTTTGAAAGCATTTACACCATAAATGCAGAGTCATAAGACAATAAAAAATAAGGAAAAAAATAATTCCACAGAGAAGCCTAAAAATTAGGGGCAAACATTATTTTCAATTCAATTCTACAAAAGATAATTGTGTGCAATTAAGAGGTTGTTAATATGTGTTCTATATTGAACACAATTGATGCCATTTTTTTAATATGTCATATTTCTGGTAGGTGGCATTGTCTGGCGTGTAAATTTGCCATTGCTTTGAACAGTGATGTGATAGAGATATGGCAAAATCAAAGTGATCGCTATCAGCATATAAAGGGTTAACTGAATTTTGTATTTTTATTTATTGTTTAATAACATGAATATATAAATACTTAAACACAAAAAATATTCTAAATACTTGTTTAGATTAATATTTTTGCCGACACTCCCGTTGGTGGAAGGGGGGGGGGGCTAGGGATCCAAACTAATTATCTAATTAACAGTGCGATGAATTTTATTAGGTTTTCATGAAAAGATACGTACCCAAAAGTTACACAAATACAAATATGAGTCTGTAAAGTATATTGTTAGTCGTCAAACTGGCCAAATGCAGCTGGCGGGTCCTTAGGACCCCCCTTTCCACTATAGTGTTAATGAGCAGATAATAAGTTTTACGATGGGCTGTCATAGCAAACCTTCCACAAAATCTCGATATTATACTAGTATATATAATATATAAAAAATTACAGTGATTTGAGCCATGTGAGAGTTTTTACTATTGCATGCAATAAAGTGAAACCAGGTGAATCGTATCCAGCGCTAACCTCAGAATTGAATTATCATAAATATTTTAAAACGCGCATAAATAATTGTTATTTCATATCATCCAATGCCCGCATTTTTATTAAAGACAATTTACAAATAAGACTTACGGTCTTCACATAGTTTTCCCGAATCCATCTGGACAAAAACAGCTGACTGAGGCTTTCGCGTGCTAATGATTTGTATTATGTACACACGCATTGGGTTTGCATGGGTGTGGATTAACAGAGATCCTGAAGGCAAACCAAACTAGATGGAAAGTCCCCGCCTACCTAATTCCTCTCTATATTACCCCCTCAATTTCACACCCCTTACTAGGATCTTCAAACCTCTATTGAAATCTAAAACTCTTATGAGGTTGTTGTTCAAGATTTACAAACAATAATGGCTTACTTTTTAAAGAGCGCCCCAAATGTGAGATAGCACAGATGCAGACAGTGTTGGTAAGTGTCTTATAAATTATACCTGTAAATTGTGCATGCGTCAGAAAAGAAAGGATTTCTGTAATTAGATTCGGGGGACCCCGAATCCTAATTCAACGGTAGCATGGAAAAGTGAATTTCTGTCTCTCCAATATGCAATAGCACAATCTCACAAAAAAATGATACTGACTTGACTTTCGTGAAGATTACACATATTTTTTAAGTTTTGAGTGGTTGCTTTACCTTTAAAAGTGCATTTCATGTAATATAAAAACTTGTTATTATATTTTATTAGTCTATATATTATTCGGATTATTGTTTATTTACATGAATAGGTAAATAGTAAACCGAAAAATTATTAAGATACTGGTTGAATTATTGTTACGGACACTCCCGTGGTGGATAAGGTGTTGTAGGTTCCTCTATAGGGACCCGCACTATTGCTTTTATTTTTTAATGCAAGATGCATGTCCAAAAGTTAGACAAAATTCAAGGTACGAGTCCAAAATTTTGGGGGTCTCTAGGACCCCCGTACCACCTAAGTGCCAATCTGCACAATGGATATCACATAAATACTGGGACGGCCGGTGTTTTGAACTAAAGATCGGACTCCTATCGACCGCATCTACATTCTGCCCAGCCCAGGGGCTGCGCCCTGTCGCCAAGATAGAGCTATTGCTTCCGTACTATCCATATCTTCACTGTCCACTGTCCCTGTGCAATCGCTACACATGGATCGAAGTGACAGCGTTTCAACGTTCCTGCCTATTGTCGTGCTTCTTGACTGATTTCTTTGTCCCACCCAGGTTTTCTGGTGCTGCGACCGTTCATATGATTTATTGTTACTGGTTTCATAATCCCACAGTCATTGTCCTTGTGTTCCCATGTTCCTCTCCATTGTTTACTCCACACATCATTGCTTCCCACTCCCCTCATGCCTGTCCAACCCCCCAGGTCCCGGTTCCTCCGCACCTGCCTACGTCCCCCTCTATTGTACTTTCATGGGCCCTTCTCGCAACTTCTTTTTTTTTTTTTTTTTCTTCCCTCCTCCCCTTTTGAGTTGCGTGGTGTTTTGGGTATCTGTTTCTGTGGTTAGTTGATATCTTGTGGCTGAAGTTTGATTTATGGTCTTTGTTTTAGTATGGAATTATCATGTGGCACGTGACCCTATTCGAACACCGCCTTGCTACCTACGAAATTGAAAAAAAAATTTGCATATATATTATCGACTTTTAAAAGGTAGGCTATAGTTTATTTTATATAGATGCCACCTTGCAGTATGGCTGAAAACTTAAACAACCATATTGTTTTGTGTGGTATGTGGCCTTAAACCGTTATTTCGCCAATGGGTGATAAAGTGTTATTTTTTTCCTGATTATATAATTATTTGTTTCATGCTATGCATGCATATGGAAATACATAACAGAATATTCCTTGCAAACATTATTCTGATATTTTAAATATTTGTAAACTCACCATTTAAGACAAGACATTTAGTATATGTATGTAAAGAAGCGCATTGATAATTTACACAATTACAAAAAAAAATTAGAGTTCGAAAATATTTTTCACGAGGAGAAATCGCCGAAAACCAAAATTTGGGAGTTCTGTGGACCCCCGGCACTTACGTAGTAATATAAAGGGATCCATATGGACCCTAAAATCAGTTTCGCCGTTAGGAAAACGCAAAATGCTGATGAGGCCGTGTTAATGGATGCCCAACACTTGTTCTCCCGCCCTCTTAAGACATATGTGCGAAGAAAAACGCTCACGCGTTGCGGAAATATTCGGATTAGGGTTAATATGGTACAACGTTGACACTACACCATAACCCATGTACAAAAATCTTGTCCACATAAAGGTGCCTTTGGTTCTACTATCACAAAACAAAATACTGATTAAATTATTAACCACATTATGCTATTACGTAATTGTTCCGTAAACCATTTCATTTGGACAGATGAATGGTAAATATATCGCTCTGAAACATAAACAGAACGCTGAGTATGAATATTAATATTTATCTAAACACCCCTGATTTTTGTTAAACCTAGTTAATTTTGATCTATTCTTAACTGGAACCAACTACTAGTTTTAAAATGTGGTGTGGAGAAAATAAAAAATGACCTCTTTTTTGTGAAAAATGGGCGCTCATGAAAACAATTGTTTCGCCCTGGTGAATTAAGTCTTATTCTTTGTTGGTATGTTTAAGAGTGACATAGGTTGGTTTTATTGAAAACATGGGAAAACATGGGAAATGTGTTTTAGGTTAGGGTCCATGGACCCCCTCCCCTTCCTTGACCACCAACAAGGTGACAAGAACCTGGGACCACTTAAGTGTAAGAGTTTCCGTTAGTTCTTAACTTGCAAGAAAAAATAGTAACCCATTCATCATAAGTATTTCGAATCATACTTCATAAAAACCAAACACATAATTTTTGAAGAAAGCCTTGAACGTCATCCCTTACTTTCGAGTGTCCTGCTACTTGTTATTGTAGGGCGGATATGTTAGTACTGGTGGCCGATTCCTCGGTGATATATATGTGGGACGGCGTTGCAGGCGACTTCGTATCGTCATTAACAACTGTATCAATGTGAAAAAATAACAGTGAATTAAAACAACAATTCTATGAAAATGTTACACATTGGAGAAATTGTATTAGTATGAACCCTAACGCGCGTTACGGGAAGGTTCGGCAATAAACTGCAATAAAACAAAAAAATAAAAATCCCGCAACTCCCGGATACCTTTAAAACATCGCATTTCCAATTTGCTTTTTTTACACATTTCTTCTGAGACAAAGTTGTTTTTTTTTGGGGTTTTTTTTTGGCCTAATAGCCCCTGTCAAATATCATAGAACAACGTGCTTTTTGTCTAGAGTCACATGCCCAGCTGTTTAATATTAGGCTAATTGATTGGATTTAACCACCGCAATAATTCAATTAATATTCAAGACTGTATTTGGTCACACCGTTGCAGCTCTCTCTCTATTATATATAATAGTAAACTGTGTGCTCTACGGTGAATACGATGTGCAGTGGTTAAAACATTAGGGTCATTGGTACAAATCCGTACATTAAAAATGTGAACTACTACCGGTATAAGCAATTGACTATTGAATCCGAATAATGGTAAACATTGTTTTTTTGTGGTTTCCTCATCATTAACTTTTCATACGTTACCTAAACTGATACTACTAATGTATACAATAGCATACCAATCAAAGATGGTTCCAACGAAGTTCTTTAATAGTTGGAAGCCACGTGGATTAAAATATTTGAAAGAAAACGTTGGCCCTTAAAGTCAATAAACGCAAACTCAACTTGTATTTAACGTCGCCTTAATTAAACTTCTTTATTCAAAGAATTCGGGGAATCATTTTAATCCACGTAATTCTAATGCCATTTCTTAAACACTTGTAATCAACATGCGTAAACTGTTTAAACACTTTAGGATTATTCGACAAAATTCCAACCGCCGTTGTTTTACCAGTGATGTGAATGATTGTATAAATCGATTCTACTAAAACTGTACAAAGTTAATCTGAAAAGTATAGTAATAATTAATAGGTTGTACTTATCTATTGTTAGCAGCGTGAAGGCGAGTTCTAGCTATATTAAAATGCTTCTTCCCTATGTCACCTAATGGATATGCCCCAAAAAATTCCCTGCGCGAATCGAGTATAATCAATGCTCAATGGTTGAGTGCAAATTTTAAACCACATGCCCTGCCGAGTTGCGCACCCATAACCCAGGCGGAGTATTATTTATTTGCCATTGGATAAATCTTAAGTGTATTACATTTTGCCTTACATATTGTACAATTGCCAATCAGGTAAAATAAAGATAAGTAAAACCATTTCGACCAATTAAACGCCAGAGTGATTTAAAAAGCAAGAACTGGTTGAAAACATAACCTCGGACCACTTGAAGAAGAAATATAAACAAGGCTAAATGGGTTACATTCCAAGAAAAATATGAAACTGCTTCAAGATAACATGCATTTATTATCAGTTGTATAAAATTGATCCGGGGTCGGCCCTGGTGGGGGCGCAAGTCGGCCGGGTTCGTGTTTTCATCAAACTCTCCCATAGTTACTCCGTGCGTTATCGACAACATAAACTGAGTACGTGTATACCCGAGACCTCTGCTCTATTTGCCGTACCATTCTTGTATATATCATTATGCGTGTGGGTTCCTTGTTCATAATGGCGTGGACGAACGGGTTTTTGCAATGAGCACCTGTCATGCAAAAATACAAATAGGCTCCCTGATCTGATTTGAGAAACTGTTCCGATGAATTTGCATTAAATCACATTTTAAGGCAAAGACTGAATCAATTACACACATGGCCAATAGTATTTGCAGAAAAAAATTTATTCTCAGGTCTCAAAAATTATTTGAAATTGTACAAGGAATTCTTGACTACACATTACGTAAACATGAAAAAAAAAATGATATCCAACAGAGCTTTGGTTCCATCCAAGAATCAACTGGTTGAGAAATACGCGTTGTATTGTTGCCATGTTTTTCGCGTAATATGTGCGGGGTTACAGTAGCTCTGGCGAAATATAACTTGCCGATTTGTACTCCAGAAAGGAATACAGGCACGGAACGTCAAAAATAGCGCAAAATGTCGCTAAATGAATCTTGTACATGCAGTGCTTGGGTCTCCTCAAGTGTGTTGGGGCGTAAAATCTTGAGTGGTTGTATGGCCCGGAAAAATGGGAGCCGTCCATCTCCTTTTGACTCAGTATATTTAATGGCATAAGACGTCACATGATCACATGAAAACAACGTTTTAATCGCAACCGTGACATTAGTGCTGTTGTCATGCAAGGGAACGCGTACTTTACATGATTTATGTAAACCTCGTGATTTATCATTCGAATTGCCTTTCGAGTGTCCTTGACTTCCCGAATTTTTTCGAAGACCACTATCTTTCATTGACTTTATCTCATTTCTGGTCCACAGCACACTGATTTTCCTCTCTTAAACATATTAAGTAAAACCTACGAACCCGGTACATTCAATCACAAGCTATTTCAAGCCATTTAATTTTGTTCCTGTGTCTGTCATTCCTGAGTGCCTTCGGTAATATCGTTCGCCGTTCCTTTATCTCGCCATATTTAAGGGAACATTAATAATCAAATGAAATCAAACAGTTTGTTCGCTCTCTTGATGCAGGATAATATTTGTACGAAAAACCCAACTTTGGCATGCAGTACGTCATGTGTGGTCAAGAATCCATGTATTTTTTAAAATCACTTTCTGCTTATGATGTTCATTTTCTGCATGTTCCAATCCTTTTGGTCGTGTGTGTGTGGTAGTTACGTGTCTGTGCCAGGGATTACCCATTACGTTCTATAAAATGCAAACATGCGGTTCACATAGAGCCCTTTATTAAAGGTATATTTCGTGATTAGTCCTGATTACGTTTGACTTACGTAAAACAGAGGTTGAGATTTATAATACCCTCAGAGTCTTCATTCTGTTGGTTTATAAGTAATATAAGTCTTGCAGAGTAGATTTGTTTTTTTTTTTTTTAGAAGAAATGGTGAAATACTGCACATTTTCTTCCTTAGTTGGTAGACGGGCAAAAATTATTTGAGGCCCCGTACCCACACCCCCGGGGGTACTCATATATGAAAGTGACGGGGATGTCGGATTGGTACTTTCAAAGTAGGGGGAATTCGCTGAGGAACTTTAAGGGAACAAGTACTTAAAAAAAACTGTTTCGGGTCGCCAGGCATAATTTTACAAGACATAAGAACAACATTAAAAAGCTTGTTTAAGAGGATTAGATAAGTTTTTCCTAGTGTTGAAGTTGCATCTTTAATTACAGAACATGTATAAAACGAAATATAACTAAGTTAAAGTAGATGTTTGAAACATGAGTATAAGATTGCATTAGAACGCAATCACCTTGTTTACCACCTTGATCCCCAACTCCCGTTGACCCTTTGCCATTGGTATTGAACCTTGCCTCACCTAATTGGAGCTTTAATTTAACGTAGGTACACACCTTCCTGTCATTTCAAAATAAAGAAAATAGAAAAGGCGCCCAATTGTGGTGCAAATAGTAAAAACTGATCCCTAAGTTACGAGCTTTAATTTGATGTACATAAAACTCTCCTTCATTTCAAATAAAGAAAATAGAAAAAACGCCCATTGGGCGCAAAATGTGTTAAAATGATCCCCAAGTTTAAGCTTTAATTTCACGTAAGTTACCCTTCCTGCATTTCAAATAAAGAAAATATAAAAGGCTCCCAATTGGGCTGGAAATGTGTAAAACTGCATCCCTAAGTTACGATCTTTAATTCTGATGTACATAAAACTCTAAAACTCTCCTGTCAGTTTCAAATAACGAAAATAGAAAAAAACACTCCAATTGGGCGCAAAATGTGTTAAAACCTGAATCCCCAATTAATAAGCTTAATTTAAGGTAGGTTACACCTTCCTGTCATTTCAAAAATAAATACATACAAAATGCGCCCAATTGGGTGCAACATTTGTAAAACGCAATCCCTAAGTTACAAGCTTAATTTGATGTACGTAAAACTCTCAGTCATTTCAAATAAAGAAAAAGAAAAAACGCCCAATTGGCCAAAATGTGTTTTAGAAGGAATCCCCAGGTTATAAGCTTGATTATAATAGTAGTTTACACCTTCCTGTCATTTCAAAAATAAAGATGTGTACCTGAAATTTGCGTCTTAAATAAATCCCTACCAATTTTTTTCCTTTCACCCACCTTGTCATATATCTCTTTCTCACCGTAGTTTACTCTCCTTCGTTACTCACCCTTTATCTACCCTGCACGTTTTACCAAACTCCCTTCCCAGCCATCTTGGCAGAGACTAAAATCAAAGACATGCTTTTTAAGGCCAGTTAAACCTGCAATGATGTTATTCCTTTGTCTGAAATTGCATCGCATTACCACACCCCCACTAAAACTCCAAAATTACTTAGTCGTAGTAGATCATTTTCACTAAAAGACCAACATTTAAAAAAAACACCCAAAACTACACTCTTCCGATCTTTCGCAATTTTGAGAGCAGTGGTTTCTATGTCGGGTCGCTAGGGCGACCCGACCAAAGGGGGCATTTGGTGCAGGCGGATGCAAACTGGGGGTCCATCACTGAGCCTCTCACATTTGTGAAAAAGGGGGTCATTCTCGGGCAAATTCGAACCATTCAAACCCAGTTTATATGTTATAACATTAAAAAAAAAGAGGGGCTTCTGTGAGAGCATCAATTAGGAGTAAAAAAGGGGGTCTATCAGTGACAGGTTAAATAAAAAAAAGGGTTTGTAATTTTTAAATAATTGGTATGAAAAAAGGGGGGTCAATTATGCACCGACATTCCCGTCACACAGCATTTTCGTTCGGAGATGACCACGTATGTAAGGCTATTAAAATACCATGGGAGGCATCCTGTCAACCCAATTGCAATTTTCAATTGACAATGGCGGCTTCACTTCTTAATGACCCTAATTTTGCGGCTATTATCACATGGCAATGCCCCGTATTTAAAAAAAATGTTACTTAATAACCAAATCATTTCAGTACTGGTATATAAACAAAGTTATGAACGTCCTTAGCCAAAAGAAAGAATAGGTTGCTAACTCGGAAAAAAAATAGGTTCGATGATTGAAAAATACAGGTTCGCTTGTCCCGCAAAAGTAAGGTTTGCTTGCCTTAAAAAAACAAACATGATATGTCCACTTGTCCGAAAAACAAATACGGTTCGTTCGTCCAATCAAATTAACCATTTTTCGGTCTAGCAATCTTTGAACAATACTAATCGTTAGACAAACGATTACTGGGATTAAACACGTTAGATGGTACATTGATCCACAAGGTTTGGCAATGATTGGAATCAAAATCACGAAATGTACCTCTAAGAATAGGTATAACGTAAACAGAGTAAGCCATTAATTCAATACAGTAGTGAGACTTTCGAATAGGATGGTCTTAAAAAGAAAAAATGCCAGACGATGGCGGCCAAGACCAATTCAAATAGCACTCGTCAAAATATTAAAAGAAAATACAGCATGTGGAGTGCAAATCCCAAACCAATTGGGTGCTTTGATGTGGGTCGGCCATGGGTGTTCCATGAAACCCCCCTACGATAGGTCGCCTCGTTCACTATTTATAATACAAACCAAAATCAGAAATAACCCTCCCAGTGGAGTTGATTTCTTCAGCTCCAACGGTTTTGGATAGGTAAATATTCAACAACCTACAACAATTCCTCAAGATTTCTCCTTTATGTGTTAAACCATGGCGGAATTCTAAATTCAGGATTTCTTGGCCGCCTCCACCTGAAATGCTACCTGGCAAATTAAGCGAAGAAGGTAATTTCACTGGCCACGTTTTCCCTTAGATCTTTTTACGATTGATAATTGCTTGCCGCCAACGACTTGCCGAACTAAAATCAATTGTAAAATCAAGCATAGCAGTGTAATAATTAAAGTAACATTAAGTTGGCCTAATCTGACAAACGCCCTCATTTTTTTTCGGTGTGAACTTGCAATGGTACAGGTTAGTTTTCTTTCAAAGTGGTTACGTGTTAAATTTGGTGTCTGAGCATCACTTTTTAAAACTTGTTTGGCAATAGAACAATATAAATCAAGGAAAAACAAACACATGAAAACACTAACTCACAAAGGCGTCTTCCGTCAAGTCACACCATCCAAAATCTCACATTCCCGACTGTGTACTAGTGAACTTTGAATTGAATCGTGACATTGACATGTCCGTCTATAAATAACGTACCGTTGCGTCACAGACATGTGTCTCAGTCCCTTGCTTTCACATAGTGTGTTTATGGCCATTTTTACAGACTGTATTTAAAACTACTAAAATAACGATTCCTACTCTTGAAATTGGGAAGACACACCCTGGTAGTATAGATAAAAGTCATCATTATATTTTTTTCATCAAGCCCTTCTCAACTTTTTTTGTCGTTTTTGGACTTAGCCCCTCGTCTACCTGAGCCATTTTTTTTGTACAACCCACTCAAAACGCATTAATTAATAACACCTCCCCTTCGATTTTTTCCACATGAACATCTGAGTCATATGCTTTGGTACCAACAGGATGCTTAGAGCTTCTGTCCATTTTGTGTTAAATAGAATAAGTACAATCATTCCCTATGACGTCATAAGTCAAGAAACATTTATGACAATACTGGATATTAGGTTGTAAAAAATGGCACCAGAAAAGGTGTGGTAAACCCTCCTTGCGTTTTCCTTATTTAGCATCCGATTCTATAACTTTGGTACACCGGATACCTAGAGTTTTCTTCCTTCTCTTTAAGGGTGTCAACAATAACTACAATCATTCCCCTTCTAGTGTGCTGTTACCAAAGGGCTCCTGTAACGAGGGTTAATGGTAATTAAAAGTCCAAAGTAGTCCAAAATCAAGATAAACTGAACCGGGTGGAAGTTACATTGAATTGACTGGATCTTTAGAGTACACTAGGCTAATGATATGCAAAGCTGCTAAATTCTACTGTCACAAATATTGAAATGCGGGAATGCATACATAAATACTAATATATTTTGTTGAAGATCAACCTTTTTGAGACCCATTGTACGTAGTTTACTGACGGGGAATCGTACGTGTTTCCCCTTTTGTTATTGTTTCTCGTATAGTTTGCACCCCATGCATATGGTTCCACGTACCTTCAAACAACACATAAGGGACGGATTCAGAAATCAACCTCCAAGAGACTGGTTGCAACCAAAAAGAACCGATCAAAACCAGTGACAACCGGAATAGTTGTGTTTTGAAGCCGTCCCTGAGCAATACATCTTTCGCGAGCGGAATCAGGTAAGTTTACAAGTTTGCTAAAAACAGGACTGTCTAACTTTATCCCATTTCAATGCTATATTCAGATTCGATATATTTTATTGAATTGTCCTATTTTAAGTGATTATCCTAAATTAAGTGACTTTTTTGACCAAAGTAGTTTTCCTCAAATTGATTTTTAACCCTCGTCTGCCTGAGCCATTTTTGTAATCACACATCCGAACGAGGAAGGTTTCCACCCTCTTCGATTGACATCTTATTCCTATAAATTAGGTACCACAGGAGGTTTTTTTCTTTCCATTGGTATTCAAAATACGCACAAACATTCCATTGTGACGCCACTGTGACGTCATAAGTCAAGGAAAGTTTTAAAACACTGGACAAGTGGTGGAACATTGATAGTTTCTGATTTTACTGACTCCAAAACATTATTATGGCCCTAAAACGTTCTGTGTATATCCCTTATATATCTAAATGCCATTTTTTGTCACTTTTCAAAAATCACGGAGGGGACCCCAACCTCCCTTTTTGGCGGTGATCGTCAGGTTGCTAGTCATTTTTCTCTAGGGACGAAACGGATATAACACTAGTCCGTTCCTATCATGTAGAGTCAACAACCCGTTGGTACTCATTTTGGTATCAATAGAAAGAGGAGGACAACAGCTATCCATTGGTAAAAAGTGTCTGTGATGTTCTTGCAGCAGGATTTTTTTTTGCGTGAAAAGGATCATAAAATGTAAATTCCCAATTACATTAAAACATGTGCCACCGGTGTGACAGGAGATATAGTCCTCCGGGCCCATAGTCCGGGAACAATAGTGAACAATAGGGCAATCGATTCAGTTGACCCTTAACGCAACATTAGTTTCACGCTTTATTCCGTTGTCGTCTACGGAGCCCGGACTATGATATGACTTGACATGAATATATTTTATTTTACGTTGAAAGATAATATTGGATTAGAAAGCACGCAGAATAGCTACGTATTCATGCAAACTAAAGCTCGTATGAATAACAGCAAATTGATTGTATTATAATAACAATGATTGCAAAAAATACAGTGTAAAAACATATAGCAAATAATCGAAGCATGACCAAAACATCGTATAAACCAATAAATTTTGCAGAGCATGACATTGAAATTGAGGAAATGGACACTTTTGGATATATAGACAATCCTTAATTATCTTTTATTTTGAATATTTCCTAAACTTTCCTATACGAACTGGGATGTTTGCTTTACAGTCTTATTACAGCTGAAAGGAAGGTTTTGTAGCCACGAGTGCTAATAGAATGTCCAAAAGGGGCAACTGACTGATAGGGTTCGCAAATTCATCCCAAAAGAAAACTGTTTATTTTACAAATTCATCCCAAAAGAAAAATGTGTATTTTCTGTCCAACCGTGGGCAATTTCGTAAAATAAGGGGATAAAATTAGTACAGGGGTTAATTTGAAATCGAGTCAAATTGTGTTTAAATGAGCACCAATGTATTTGTCTCATTATGAGGATTAACAAAGTATAGTTTGTCTAGATTCCAACCTTTAGTAACAGGTACAGCCATATTAAGGTTCCAAGGTCATCCTGGGGTGAACGTTACCCAGTGGTCCGGTTTTGTTGAAACTGGTGTCAAATTGTTCGTCTTGCTTTATTTTACAATGTTTGGCGTTTTGTTTCATAATTAGTGGGTAAAATGTAACAAGGGCCTACATGGTCTATAGTTTGGTTTTTGGTTTTATAATTAGTGGGTAAAATGTAACAAGGGTCTACATAGCATATAGGGGTCACTAAAACTGGACCTCAAAAATGTATACAGAGCTGTCACCCAAAGAATTAAAATTGGATTTTCTGCTTAAGTATGACCAGAACAATAATTTTACACTAGTCTCAACAAAATCTGAGCATTGGATATTTTTGCCTTAGAATGACCTTGAACCTTATCAGGGCTGTGGTTTTGTAACAAAAGGACGGAACCTAGACAAACTCTACCTTTTTAAATCCTTATATTAACTAAAAAACAACTTCACTTGATTTCAATTTACTCCTACTAATTTTACCCACTCATTTTACAAAATTCCCACATTTTGTAGATGTTAGACCCAAAAATTATTATTCAGCAACCTCCGAACTTTAGAAAACATCTTCAAACCGTCTTCCTCAAACTTCTAGAATTGGATTCTCATTTATAACCTTACTATAGTCATAGTCTCTCTTTTGAAGATACGGTCATCCTTGGAAAAGCTTTTGAGATTTGTGAACAACGTTTCTGATAGCAAGTATAGGTTTACACCATTGGAATTAACATAATTGTTTAGACTATTTATTATTATTTTTTATTAATAGTAAAGTAAATAAGTATATTAGAAGAGATATTAGCTACAGTTTGTGACATGTTAATGATATAAACATGCATAACAGGCTATATAACTATATGAAACGTTCTCAAATGTTTGCGAATATCCGAGATTGGTTAGGGTTTGGTCAGGACTTTGTACACATCGAAAGACCATTCCGATAACGTTGGACCAGGTTTGGACCGATTTTAAAACACGTTTTAGCAAACGTTGAATAAACATTCTGCCAACGTAGTTTTGCCGCTTCAAATTCTTCATTCATAAGCTTTCATACAATGTTCGCGAAGATAAGTAACGTCTAGCTAACGTTGTAGAGTGGTCCAACATTGTTGATGTTAATATGGTTAGATCAGGTTGGTATGGTATTTAAGGACATTCAGAAAACCGTTTTCTGTTATTTCCAACGTTCCTAAAACATTTTTTCTCCAAAATAAATCTCAATATAGATAATTTTTTTTTAAACTTCTACCACACCACAACATAAATTGTTTAATAAATCTCAAGCCTTTTCCTGTTGGTGTTACTAAGACGTTACTATGCGTCGTGCATAAAACGTCCTTTCCAAAAGTTCTAAATTAAAAGACATTTTGTGAAGTTATAAAACATTGGATTTATACATTACTAAACTTTTGTAATGTAATTTGGAAACGTTTTCAAATCAAGTAACATTTCCATTTGTTTTTAATTCATGAAATATGGCATAATAAATTGGAATAAATGATATAATGTATCGACCAACAAACGCAAAACGTTTTACATTGGTAATTTTTGAGACGTTTTACAAACGTCACAATGTGACATTATACAGCAAGGGTTAAGGGTGTACGGTTATATGTACTAGGATAACTTTACCAAACCGTTAGGGGCTACTTCACACATCTCCGTCGGTTTACTGGCGGTTCAGTGCGGTTAACCCGCTTAACATTGTTTTAAGCAATATTAGCATTTTTTGAAGAGCGCCCTCAATTTTTCAAAAACTTTGAGATTCTTACACGGTTGCATTGGTAACGGGCTAGTAAACTATACCTGTGAATGGTTAAGCTTGAAAATGTCTATGTGTCACAAACGAAGGAATCGTGTAATTAGAATAATTAATATCGGGATCCCGATAATAATTCAACGGCTGCTGGAAACGGCTTTCCAATGTGAAATAGCCGGGCAATAGCGCCATGTACATATCTACACTCATCCATTAGTTGTTTTATTGGTTCAGGCAAGTCAAGTTAGAGGTTATTTTCTTGAGGTGGCACTATTTCATCATGGACGGACATAAATGTAGTATTTCCAGCTCCGCCGTTAAGTCCAATGTGGGATCCCAATTTTAATTACAAAATCGCTTATTTTATGATAAATGCGCATTTTTTAGCATTCTCGTTTGCAGGTATAGTTTCGTACACAATTACCAACATAACTTTGCAAAAATATCAAATTTTGAAAATTGGGGCGCTCTTTAAAAAATGTGCTAATATTGCTTTAAAACAAAGGAAACATACTTCAACCACACAGAACCGGGCGGAGCCGCCAGTCAACCGGTGGATGGGTTATGAAGTCAACGCTTATAAAATTTTTAATATTTACGTTTGTAAACCAAACTTAAAGAAGAAGGAAATCACAAAGTTCTTAAATCATGGCATTATATATGAAAGTGCATCTTATTTTCTCGGTGTAGATGGTGTCTAAATTTCAGTTGTAATAAAATATGTCACTTAATAGCATATTAAAAAAAAGTTAATAACTCTCTTCTCCTAAACTTGATGACTATACCATCTAATTCCAGTCGTATAGCTGGTATAGTGGATAAGTGTTTCGACTTTCACGCGAATGGTCTCAGGTTTAAATCCCAATGCAGTGCGATACAAGTGCGATAATTGTAATTGGCAAATAATCTAGTTCTTAATGTTGATTACCTTGCAATATACACCTACAATAAAACATTAATTTATTTTTTTCTTATTTAGAGTTTAATTAGACAATTAAGCAAGTGTTCTTTTAACATTATAACGTTTTATGAACATATGAGAACGGTTAAAGAACGTTACACCTAACCTCCTAATAACGTTAAAAAGTGTCCACACTTGACGTAGTTTTAACGTAAAACACACTTTACGTAGTTCTAACGTAAATTGTAAACGCTCAAATTAGACTATGGGGCTGCATAACAAATTCCGTAGTCCCTTCAAAGGGATAAGACAAAACCCGGTGTAAAATTATTGATAAATTATTAACATGACATAACCGTCTGTTGCCCCAAATAAAACTTGCACATTTTCTTAAAAATGAATAAAATGTCACATAAATTTCTCTTTCATAATATCAGTGCCCAAGGAATGTATAACTACAGCAAACTAAAGAGATACAATGGATTTGGTATGTGGAGCCATTGGTATAGCCAGGTGTTATCCCCTCCACGATTAGGGTTTTGAGTAACAAAATACCCGTCCTCTTTCACAATAAATAACCCAGTTTACATTTTATGATATAGGTCGCTGACCCTAAGTTTTTTCTGAAAGCGCCGCGTTAAATTGAATACAGATGAAGTTAAGCAATAAGTACGGCTATTTAATTCTGCATAAAGTTGTTAGTCAAAGCTTGCCCAGCAACATTCTGGCAAATGTTTGTTTGTCTTTCTTGCCTTTCGAATAAATGATGAAAAAACATGACAAGTTAATTGAACACGCACATAGAATCTCAAGATTTATTTTATTGCGAATGAGGATAAGTATTTTGCGCTTACGTCATTAAAAAAGACTTCATCTAAAATAGGAGAGGTGGTAACACATACACCTGAGTCTTTTCAAACGTGAGACAATATAACAATAGTCCTTTACTCCCAGATGAAAAGGATCTGAATTGCTTTTCTCACCGCATACCGTGCCGATAGTTGAATATCTATAGCTCCATTGTTGCTGAGGTCTAGTGTATCTATTGGTCACAGATGGGGAAAAAAATTACACTGCATTTTATCATTTCAAAGAAATGTGCCGTTTTATTTGCTAGGCAAAACAGACGGTATATGATTTAATTATTTTTATTGTGAATTTACACTTGGTTTCCCTAGCCCCCGATTGGGGACCACAAAACAACAGCATAGAAGGACATGCCCCATAGCCTAAATGACAAAGTCAAACTTTTCAACACGTTGGTACAACCCATATATTGCTAGCTGGTGTGGGTTAAGTATAGTAGCAGATAAACCCTCGATAATTAGCATACTTACTTTAAGTCTGTAATCACTGTGTTACGTGACATTTCGTGCATAATCATGGCTATACAATTGTGTCCATCTATAAAATAAAGAGACGAAATGGAAAATAGCCTATTACTAGTAGCAAGTTCGTTGAGTAATCAGAAACGTCCTTAAGCAACAAGGGGAAAGGCAGTGACGGGAGGGAAGGAAGGAGGAACGGGAAGGAGGAGGCAGGACGGAGGCAGTGTGGTATGGGCCCGGGAGCGTGGGAGGGGGGAGAGGAAGGGAGGGAGGGAGGGTTAGGAGACCACGCTGTTTAAAGTCTCATTTTTATGACAAAACCAGACTAAAAAAATACTTCGCCCGGCGACAGAGTTTGGACAACTGATTTGAACAATTTTAGTCCACTAATACATTTGTGTCAATTTATGAAATTTCATTGCGGTCAAATATGAATTTTCTTAAAAATCTAGTCTTCCACGTCTTTCTATGGACAAAGGGCATATAGAGGGCGTATAAATACAAATCATGACCTTTGCAGGCCTATATGCCAAAACTTCCCTCTTGCTCTTGTAGTTCCCTTACTTATATCAATAGTCAAAATTGTGTCGCCACTGCTTAAAATGTTCTAAAAATTAAAAGAGACAATTTGTATGGGGTCATACAGCTGTGGAGGGAGGGAGCACATGCATTCAATCTTTTTACATGCATATTGTGATTTAAACAATGAATAAGGATCCTGTTGTGTATTTCTTCTACAAAGGATAAGATAAATTCGAGTCTTACCTTGGCTATAAATTCATTAGCAAATTCTTTATATTCTGCTGACGAAGGGTCTCGAAATTTGGGCGTGTAATCCCTGTTAGATATTCTTATTCTTCCACGAATTTTGACAAAATCTGAAAGTGGAAAGAGTGATAGACATATTCATCAATTTTGAAATTGTTGGTATTATACCAGAGGGAACTTCGGCTTTATCCTTACAAGATAAAATAATCGTCTTAATTCTTCTTTGCCGGTGGATTTTTTTTTACCAAAACTCTGTGTCATTGATGGGGTACATCAACACGACCACATAACAGGAACAAAAATTAAAATCGGTTGTACCGATTCAAAATGGCGGTCCAAAAACCAATTTTTGCAACGCGCATCCAATTCTCCCGCCAAAAAATGAAAAACCACTTTCCAAAGGACTTTTTCCATAAAATTGGCCCATAATAGGAGGACATAAATAAATTTACATTGCTGAATCAAGTTTTAAAAAGTTAATCGAGTACTATTTTTTGGGGAAAACAAATGCCAAATAGTGCTACCAAAATGTTTAATTATGCTAATTAGCATAATAACGCCATGGCCAATTAGAATTCTTTTCTACCAATATATGCACAACTGATGTTTAAGCAATTACATAAAATTTTGGGTAAAATAATTTACCGTTAAAAAAATGGCGCACGAAAAACAAAATGCTGGGTCCACATGGGCCCCTTCCATACACTTAAGTGTTAAATAGTTTACCTTGAAAAGACACAGGTCTTAGTAAATCGTGTTTGTACACGATCAATGCATCTCATTACATGAATTTATTGATGGTGTTTATCATATATGATCAATACATGAAGATCAAATGTTAGAATTTCTTCTGTATTTATCCGTCACACTAAGACTACACACACACTGAACTTTTATTAGCAATCGGCATTCTAACAGATTGAACCGAATCGTTTCAATGAAAGTTAGAAATTCAAATACTTGACCCTATTCTCTAAATGTAAACGAGTAAGAATTGCACTCCGAAAAGAGTAAAATTTGTCAAATTCACTCTTAAGAGTGAAAAAAGGAGTGAAATATCACTCGGTAAAGATTGCTCTAGAGTGATCTCTGTAGGTAATCCTCGCTACAGTGAAATTCTACTCTTTATTGGATGATTGCTCACTCTTAAGAGTGAATTTATTCAACTTAATTAAATTAGCATGGAAACAGTCTTCCATTTATCTTGAAATAAAAGTATGACAAAGATGACTTCTACAATACACTTCTACAAATTAGAAATTGGAAATTAGAAATTGGAAAATCAAAAATTATTTCCACTTACTTGATGTGTCTTCATTTTTATCATTAGCTGAAATAAAAATCAAAACAGGGAAATTATTTGAGTAAATGCACATATCGTACAATTTTCTACACAAAATTAAAATTGATGTTTCACTTGAATGTTCACATGTATCAATATTTATATTCTACAATGATTTATAATTTTTTTATTAAAGCTAACTATCAACATTTTGCATCAATCAGTTGCTAACACAATTATACCATTTAAGACTTGTTTTAGCGGTCGACGGTAATGCATGTGTTTAGCCAACAGGGAGATAGAGGGGCAAAGTGGCCCTTTGGACAAATGTCTTGAAAGACATCGGAAAGGAAAAGGTGGATCTTCATTATTAAATTAGTCCTTTTTGCACCCTTGCACCCTTTTTGCAACCGTGCGACCCGGGACATTTCCCTATTAGTGCGGTATGGTTTGTATTCGCGTAGGATTTCCATGCTAAAATTTATTTTGTTGCTGTTTGAATTTCAAAAGGGCCTATACTGTCAGAAAATGATGGGGTTCAAATTTTCAGACTGCTGCCCCCTTCTTCAAGGGAGAAAAATGTTAGTACAAGAAAAAAATTAAAATCGAGTCAAATGTATTTTAATGTACACTAACGTGCTCGTCTCCTTTTAAGGATTAGAAAGAGTATATATTTGTCTAGGTTCCAACCTTTAGTTAAAGCGGTATCAAGGTCATCCTGGGGGTAAATCTTCAGGTGTTATTGAACATGGTGTCAATGATTCCTCTTGTCATACCGAAGCAAAAATGCATTTTAACCGATTTGGTGATTGCACCATTTGCAACATTCAGGGAGAGTGTTGGTGACCCCATAGACCATGTAGACCAGAGTTGAAAGAAGCGTTTCAGTTCAACGATGATGTGTCCTCATAGCGAAGACTCCAAAATTGACAGTTGCACAAAATAACACTTATCAATCCTCAAGTAATATATTCCACGGGAAATATTTCTCAGTCATGAAGGTAATTTGGTCCAGCAGTTCAAGACACAAGTTTGATAAGTTCCTCGACGACACTAATATGAACAGTATATCCGTCCAAGATAGTCACCATGATTTCCATCTGTCCACAATTGGAATCCTATTTTGATCACAGCACTTTTGGCTTCAAGGACGACAGTAGAATAATTTACAGTATTTACAGGTCTGCTACTCATTGTAGATCAAAAACTAGCTATAACAATATGTATAGCTCTTGGTTACTACTGCTGGCAAATCTAACCACTCCAATCTCTCCTTTATATAATGATCCAATAGTTCGCAAGTCTTAAAATAGATAGAACACATCATCATACATAAACATAACATGCCCACTGACCAATGGATTTACATAAATTCATTCATCTGCATTGCTCACCTAACATTTATAACATCACGGGAAATCCCCAAATTATCCAAACTGTTTTGATCTCCTGAATAACAAGTGAATCAGTTTCTAAATTACATCTGTGGGGAATTCCCATTTCACCGTTTGTGCAATCTATCTAGCTGTAAACAACAGGTGTGATTTCAATATAGCACTAGGGGAAGTCCACTTTCTCCTTGCACAATATTAGCAAATAACATCTGGGTTGATCTCAATATAGAGCAAGGGGATTTCCATAATAAACAACGTGCTTTGTACATGAGAAATCTTTTCCAAGTAAATTGAGAAATTAAAATACTATTTTCACTCACAAAATGGAGGCTAATATAAACAGCGGACATTAAAACACAATTTGACCTCAAATTGCAAATTTCCCCTGTACTAACATTATCCCTCTTGAAGAAGTCTGAAAATTTGAACCCATCATTTGATGATTGTCTGGTCCCTATCGAATCAAAAACAGCAAGAAAACAATTTGCGAACAAACCCTCCCGAACTGCTTTTACTCTTCTCATAAATACATTTAAAAAAGATAATAATTTTAGCCTGCTAATGCAGTGTGGGGTATGGTCAAATGTGAGTTAACCTTACACTATACTCTACCTTTCTGACATTACTGAAATAAGAAGTTGATTATGGGTTTAAAGGGCCCAGGAAAATGCAATTGATAGGATTGATGTGGTTTGTGTCCCAGTCTACAAGGAGGGGTAGAAAGCATAAATATTTGGGTTGGTGATGGGACATCATTAGTGAAAACTATTGATTTTTCAGAGAGTAATAGAAATTCCAGGGATGAGTGTGAATCTATCATGACACTGACGTGCAAAGTTTCACTAATGATGTACTGGTAGGTAATCTTTTTTCTGGCCCTGATTATTGGAATGGAATGTCCGTAAAGATTTGAAGTAGGTTTATTCATCTCATTTCCTGGGACATTTTAAACATCGTTAACCAACAGGAATTTGACGGCCAATTGTTTTGCTGATTTATAGAAGGAAATACGGCATTCCATTTTGTGTAATAATGCTAATAATGAACATAAAATCACTCGGCAAAGTCGTGAAGATAAAGTATAGTTCTGTACACGATTGATAGGAATAAATAACCAAATATGACTACTCAAAAACAATATTTGGAGGCACCTATATAAAGTAAATCCTTCGTGAAGTGAAAGTAATACTTACTTTTAACGTATAACACTTCCTGTAAGAACCTGAAAGTCCTACAACACACCAACTAAAGAAAGTTAAGAAGTAGAAGGAATTAGTATGGCATTCGCATCTTGGCTTTCATTGCTGTTTCTCTTGAAACCCCGAAGGTAGAGCGCCGTCTATGATATCTAGATCGCGAGTCGTGTGAAGGCCCACATCAGTCCAGGATCGAACACCTCGTCAGAGGGTGACGGGACTGTGGCGTGCTCCATCAGAACGTGACCTGAAAAAAATAGACGAGGTCATATGATTATTACTGATGTCTAGTATGTAAGGTTCACTACAATTTAATACTAGTAACTGCATTGTTTATACACATTTCATATTGTATAATAATATCCAATATTATTATTTATCATTTATGTAATTAGTAATCACCTGTTTATAGTCTACAAACGCACCGCTGTTATGCGGGTGTACTTGTGAAACGACTGTATATTCCAAATAAATATATGGAATTATGAGCATATTGTAATGCAATCATCGGTAGTAATACAAATAAAAAAATCATAGTAAAAACTCATGATCAATTTCTACCCTAAATACTATAAATAATAAGTATGTTAACAATGAGGAATTGATTTGGAAAGGAGAGAGAGAGAGAGAGAGAGAGAGATGTTTTATAACATACATCAAAAAGAGTGCAAGTGGCGATGTCCTTACATGTAGTTAGTCCGTACCAAAAACTGAGAAGTCAGTCAAAATAGTACTTCAACTAACTGCACTTTTAACGCAGTGATAATCGCTAGCATGATGAACAAAGGTACGTTGAAAATGTCCTGTGGTATGGTTTCGAACATGCAAATGTCATCAAAATCTGTAGGCCCCACTACACATAAACTACTAACGTCTAAGAGGAAAAACGAACGATCACCGCAAAAAAAAAAATTCCTTTTCGGATAAGGGCCATAGCCAGGCAACAGACCATGTGACCTTGTTATACCATATATATAAGTTTTCAATGTTTTCTAGACCAGTTTTCATGCTGAATACGAATCCGATGGATGCCAGACGAAAAAACTTGAGGCCTTTCGAGGAAACGCAAAAAATTCAAAATAACCAGCAAAAACACTAAAAACTCATATGTTAATGCTCAAAAGTTGTAATTTTTGCCTGTCAAGTAAAACACCCATTGTGCCCAATTAAAATGTGATTCATTAACCACCTAATTAAGCGATTCAAAATGACCGTCATCATACAAAGCATATGATCATTTTGTCTACTTTTGACCGTAGGAATGGGAACTGCTATATATACACTGGCTAGCAATCATATATAATGAAACAATTCTGAATAGCTTTCAAAAATTTCTAATCAATCAAATACCAAAACCATTCCAGATGGCTCCAAAATGGCAAATTCAATTACTACTTAAAGGAAAGGGCTGCCATGTTTGTGTACATCACTATAACTGCTTCATAGCAATTTAAATATCATAACATAATCAGAGTGCTTGATATCTGCAAGATGGCATCCTAGATAGGCGTTCCAATATGGCTTACAAATGTTAATCAATAAAGGTCAGTAAGTCACTCACGGCTGTAGGTTAAAGATATATATTTGTGGTTGTGAGTTTGATTATCACTTCCAATAACCCCATTAAGGCTATACTTAGGTCCTTGAGTCTTTATTATCAAAAAAATCCCAATATGGATGCTAATGACGCTTAAAACCTACAAAAACAAAAGAACATATCTCTCTAGACTATAGGGATCGGATTTTGCCGCTTAGTAAGTGCCATTTCCAGCCATATTGATACCCAGATTGGATGGCTCTACAGGTACGATATCTTAATACCTAATGATGGTACATGATCTGATTGACTACTAGACATACAAATATTGCAGTACAAGGTTAGCCACAGCTATCAATTATAGCCAACTTAGAGTATCGGAAGCCATTCTTTGGATCCTATAATGATGGAATTTATTATCACATTTTTTTAAATTATGTCTTATGATTTTAATGTTTCTGAATGACAAAACACCCGGACCGATACCCAAATTACAACTGCAGTCAAAAAAGATCACGATCAGAAATTATTGTATTGGCGGCCATATTGAATTCATTGATTAATAATCACAATTAAATAAGAATTAAAAAAGTTAAAAAACTTAAAAAAAGCAAAAATTAAAAATTTCACAAACTTTTGAGTGAACAAGAGATGGACTGTTTTGTGTTTTGGTGGGCTTTGATTTTTGCGTTTACCAAAAACTGCTCAAGGTTGCTCGTCTGGCTCCCACCTGATTCAGCATCAGCATAAACACAACTGGTCTTCTAGAAACCGTTGAAAAACAATTATATATTAATACAAAAACAAGGTGATATTAGTATCAATGAATCTGTAGCCTGGACTACAATTCCAGCTAACGCAAGTAGGGGTCGCGCCATGATTTTTTTAAATTACAGTTAAGGACATAGGGATAACGAACTCTAAAACAAAATGAAAGAAAAAAAGCAATCTTGGTTTGAAAATGCACACTGCAATATTTCCTCACATCTCTCATTAACTGTTACATCATTAGTTGGTGTGGTATATACCACTACCCATATGCTATCGTAAGGTTTACAAACACCTTTGGCACACTCTTCTGACATAGAACCCCTCCTGAACAAACTGCTTAAAATGTCGGACCCAAGACCACCTACTGACTCGGACTACAAATTGATTAATTTCTATGATTGACCACTTAGTTCACTGGTATAATTTTCTCAAATTAAATGGGCATTCGGACAGATTTATTTGAGGCATCCCGGCTCCTTCACGCGCTGATTTACATCGATTACGACTATAGGGCGTCTCGCGATGGACTTTTCGATTCACTTTTCCTTTAGTGGTCAATATAGGTTAGAACATTGGTCATTTTTTAATGATGCGCACGTGTACTCAAACATTAAAAAAACCCAGCAAGCCTACGATCTCCGTCCTCGAATCAAGTTGTTTTATGATTTTTGGTACTACCGTAAAGTACAAAATACCATAACCAAAACTATCGTTAAGTCCGTGTACATCCCCTCAAGTAATTGGCTTCCAAAAGGTTATGGTGGGTTTCACCGTGGAATCAGTACAAAATAACTAAAGAAGAATACATCCCGTTGTCCAGCCCCTGTGCCCAGGCTTGCTTCAAAGATAATATACATTTGTAGAAGGCGTACGCGAGATGTGTACCAGTGCCTGTGGTATCAAATAAATAAATTTAAGAAATATAACGCTTTTAACATGTCGACACTGTGGGACACTGTCCTTAAAGGCTGACTCAGAGATTTCCCGATGAGGGCGCACTCAATTTTCAAACAAATCGTGTTTTTTGCATATACATAATGTTTGTCCATATACTAATCACTGTGTGAAATAACTAAGCTCAAATCGAAGTCCTTCATATAGAATATCACAACTTTGTTATAAAATTCCGGATCCGGAAATTTTGTTCTACACAGAATCCTATGGCACTGTTATACTATGCATAAATGTTTACTGCATGAAAACGAAACACCCGATTCATCTCTATCTTTGGAATTAAGCATTTTAGGTTACTATCTTTATTTCTAATTATCTGTTTTTAATTTCTACACAAAAATATTATATTTCAAAATCTCTGAGTCGTGCGAATGATAAAGTGGCGCACTTCAAGTTTGGATGGCCTCACGCGGTAATATGTACCTAAGCTTGGAGGTCAATTGATTACTTTGATATGATCAGGATGTTTCAGTCCTGCGAATTGATACTAATATTTGCCATAGTTAGCAAATTGCAGCTTAAACGTCACTCTTTTTTAGCTAGTATTCAGTGTGCAATACACACGCGTACGATAACATTTGCTTATTATCGAAATTGCAGGGAATGCACAGACAAGTCAATTGCCACATTGACCAGATTTCCGAACAAAACAGTAAAGACTCAAAGAAAAATGGCATAATATAGATGATAGCGTCGTTACAGAAAATGCTCTTCAGATATTTAAAATATATAATAATATCATCTCCCATTATATATACAAAGGGGAGCCGGGTACCATCTGTTTGCCCGGCAGGTACAGTGAAGGTTTATAGCATTGCCTGCAAAAATGCTGCTATTAGTAGCGTAATAATAGTGGCATTTATAATAAAACGACCTAAATGAATGCATTACGCTGTAATTTCTTGAAACCCTTAGGTGAATACGTGTGCATAATATGTTGTTGTGTTGTGAGTGTACTTGTGTGTATATGTGTGTGTGGGTGAATGAACAGTGTGAGTGTGTGTGTGTATATGTGCGTCTACACTGTTAGGAATTGGTGTAGTTTTTAAAGATGACATGAAAAAAACAGACAGTGTTATTAAGTTCTTCTGTATAAACTAACTTTTGATTTTTGTTTAAATGTGACCCGCACCAACAAAGCCAAAAGCATGTCCCAAATTGGGAAAGTAGATTTGTACATGATCTGCAATACCGGAACTTTAACATGTTTAAAAGGATACCAAATTTATTCCTATATATGATAAATATATTTGCTTGGTTTTTTTTTTAATTTGGTATTTAAAGAAAATGCGCCGTTAACATGTACAACTGCACAGGAGTAAATATTATTATCAAAGTTGCAAAAGCAAATTATTGATTAAATGACAATACAATACACACAACTTTTAAGAAAGGCCATATGTAGTACTTTGTAAAAAATGGGAAATATAAAAAAGGCATTATTTTTAAGATATTGACAACTTAAAAGGCTCATTTTTTTATTTTTTTCCTTTTCGTTTCTTTTTTTGTTTTTTGTTTTTTGTTTTTACCAAGTCCTTACATTTAAGTGTGCATGTGTGCCTGTGGTTATGGAGTCCATGTGTATCTGTTTATGGATATGTGCCTATGCGTATGTGTAAGGGTTTGATATACGTAAGAGTGTTAACTACATGTATATACATTGCAGGACTTTTTCCCCTCTATTGCGGAGACCTTATCATTCAATGCCTCCATAAGATTATTAACTTGTTTTTAGTTGTTGGAGACAGCCTGTCACTTTGAAATGTTTAAAAACTATTATTGTTTATTCCGCAAGAGACAGCCTGTCACCCATTAACATTTACCGAATAATATCATTTCCGCGTGTCTTTGTGTACGTATGAGTGTGAATGTGCGTATGGAGTGTATGCGTATGTGTTTATAGATATATGCGTTTGTGTGTTTGTGTGTGTTCTCGCGCGCGCGCGAGTGTGTGTGTGCTCGCGCGCACGCGTGTGTGTATGTGTGTGCGTGGATATGCATTTAAGTGTGCATGTGTGCCTGTGGTTATGTAGTGTATGTGTATCTGTTTATGGATATGTGCCTATGCGTATGTGTATTCATGGGTATGTGTGTGTAAACTTGTGTATGTATTGTGCTCTTCCGTAGTATCAGTGCTGTAACTGTGACGGTGTATTTCACAGAGTTAAAATTTGGGCATAATAATGTGCGTTGTACAGCATTATGTTGATCACTACGGGTGTTTTAGCGCTGGCCCCTGCGGCATGCGTTTGTAAGGATTTCCTATACAGTCATCAAAATTAAATCGAACAAAGTTTGATATTTGCAAGACACATAAATATATCACTTTTTTACAAAAGCAGTGGTAATACTGCAGTTGAACTATCAATATAAAAATCGAAAGAGAATAATAATTTCAAAGGACTCCAATATGACTACGAGGGAAAGATATCTTCGTACCGAGATAATTAGAAAATGCATCGTTTCGCTTTGTTTCTCGCGGCATTTCTCGACTCAGACTAAAAAATATTACGACAGCACTTGGGGTGTTGGTGTGTCCTGTTTATGTAGAAAGAATCGCCGCGTGTTTCGGTCGATGCTGATAGTACGTTTTGCATGCGGGAGTTGATTTGAGTCCAATTTTGGTAAAAGTTGTCAATAAATCAAACAATATATCCTATCATTGCCATATTTAAATCAGCCTCAAATATGCATTTGATTAAGTCTAAACATACTTATTGAATAGTAAGTGGATATCGTAGTAAATGTTATATATTTTGCAAAGCTTTTCAATACTGAAGAAATCGCAAGCTGACACGTAAAGTGTTAAGCGTACTTCGTCATATTCGGCGCAAAGTAGCCTTCTTATCTGTGCCTATAGATATTCTTTGAAATGAATGCAGAGAATGACATTTTAAAAGATCCAACTGAAAATTGCACTTATTACTCATTCATTGCAAAAATTGTGATAATAGAGACGAATGGAAAATATAAAGGTGCATTCAAAGGCGATACCTGAAATAATTAAAGAATGCATTAACAAATAACCATTTATATTCAATTAGCTCTAATATATTTAATAAATACGGTTATTTAGTCATTCCTTTCATATTTAATCTGCCTGAATAATCATAGCCAACAATATTGTTGCAAATTTCCCGTATTTCAAAGGACTTTTAGCTAATCTCCCTACACAACCGCTGGTAAGTTAACAGCACAAACTCCTGTACAGCAAAATACATTTAAAATATATGATATTCTTTAATAAAACATTTCTTAATGTGTCGTATTTGAACATAAATGGTCGATTCTGCAAACCATAAAAAATTATCAGTTTCCTGGAATGGTACTGTCACCAGGAAAATGAGAGGTCTTGTATTTTTTTTGGCCTTTCCTTCATATCCTTGACAGTATAAACATGTTGGTTGGGATGATAACCTGCCATACTCTTTACTGCATAATTATTAACGGAAATTACAAGTCCATTACGCCGTGTTAATGTGGAAATGTTTAAGACTTAGGACAATTGCTCAAATTTCTTTTACACTGTTTTGGTCAACAATCTTGTCTCTAATAACATGGCAATCATATAACAAACACTAAGCTTTTAAACACATATTTACCAATATTTTTTAAAAAGTTGTATAACTAGTAATACGGAGTCTCAAAATGGTTTGAGAATATTGAAAACATTTCGGACTGAATATCTACCGTTACCACGTATTGTTTAGTTTATTTGTGTGAATGATAACATTGGTTAAACTGCTTTAAACATCACTGTTAAAGAAATACATCACCATTATTCGGTCAAGCGTTATATTTTTTTTTTTAAATCATATCTATGTTGCTTGAGATTGTAAACATGGGCGATATCGCCTTTGCCAATTCTGCTATATGGATTTTTGAAAATACACACGAAGGATGTCCCTGCCAACATTCTCTCAATGTGATAACTTCAACCATTCTTTAGGTTATATAACACTCCCTATACGTAATTTTAAGGTTAAACATCGTGACTACACTACTTCTAAATGCATCTGAAACTGAAAAAAATATGCTGAAAATGTCTAGCAATCAATTTTTCAGGGTTTCAGCAGTGGGCAGATGTAATTTAACCAAACGTGTACGCTGACATATCGTACTGGCTGTTCCCTCGGATCCACGTTACGTTTGATGACTTGTGATGTTTTGGTCTGGACAATCATTCCGCACACACACTCATGCGCATTTCCGACAGCAAATGGTCCACGTTAAACATCTTTCTTC